>JABFPB010000668.1:0-33777 GCA_022817645.1 Ceratoteleas bidentatus
TACATAGGTAAACATTTCTTTCACGCCTTTCGTACATCTTTCAAAAGCTACAAATATCGAATTTTCAAAGTAATATTTTCATATTTTTAGATTCTTAAAAATGTGGTTGTCCAACAACTTTTTGTTCAGATACTTTACTCCAACAGGTTGGAGAAGTCAAAAAACCATTAGAATTTTACATGACTTCACTACAAAGGTTTTTGTCGTTTCATCCCTTATATTCATTAATTACTTACTGCATCAAGAAATTTTATTTTTTGCTAATTTCTCAACTTGTATTAAAGATTATAAAAGAACGAATGGAATATCACAAACAAAGTGATGGTGCATACTTGAAAAATGTCGATTCGACCGTTGATAGCCCAGAAGAGAGTGATCTTCATATGGGAGGTATGTAAACTGCATGTTCTTTTGTTAGAAAATTATTTTAGATTCCCACGAATCACTTTATTTCAACAGTACCAAAAAAACGGATGGCAATGCTTGATATTTTGATATCATCTTATATGAAAAAGGAAATTGATGAACTTGGTATTAGGGAAGAAGTTGATACATTTGTGTTTGAAGTGAGTACGACTATGTATTATGTTTTCGATATTCCTTTTATCATTAAAAAATTTTAAAGTCCACCCTATTAAATTTTATTATTATGTTTAATCAAAAGGGACACGACACATCTGCGATGGCTCTAACATTTTGTATACAACTACTCGCAGAACATCAGGAAATTCAAGTGAGGAGGATTCTTAATTAATACTAACGTGAACTATACAAAAATAATGTTAAATTGATTTATCGAGTTCAAATAAAACTTGATTAAAAAAAGTTAAATTATTTTTTTTCAGGCAAAGGCAAGAGAAGAAATTGACAGTATTTGGGAAACAATGAACGGACAAATACATTTTAATGAATTAAATAAAATGGTTTATCTTGAAAGATGCGTTAAGGAAAGCCTGCGATTATATCCAAGTGTTCCTTTTATATCTCGTCACTTAAATGAAGATATAAACTTAAGTATGCATTTTCATGTTCGTCTAGCAATAAATGAAAAACTATAGAAACACTGTTCTACAAAAATTTCGAGATTAATTGGAAAAGTCACCCTAACAAATATTTAAATTCAGAAAGTTAGAGAGGTAAATTTGGTACCTTACCGAGTTAACTATTCTGACTTATAATATCTCAGAGTTAACTCGATCACAGTTGATAACCACTTGATATGTTTTGTTAATTAATATTTTTTATTAATGATTTTAATTATTCTATTAGATTTTGACAGTCGTTTTTTTTTCTTATTGGTTTTAATATTTTTTAAATTTGTTAAATCGTTTTATATTTATTGGGATGTAAGTAGAATACATTGTCGTCTTGTTTCACGTATTAGTGTACCCAAGATGTTTTTTCTTTTGATAATTTTGTTTTAATTGATATCATTAAGACGAGATGATAAGTAATCAGATTTCGCATATTCAAAACACTTGATTTCATTGCCACAATGAAACGCTAATTCGGTCAAATGAGCATACATGAAAAATGTGGACCAATTTTAAATGAAAATTCAATGAAATGAAAGCGTTTAGTTTTTCTCCAACGGAGCTAAAAGTGCAACAAACATGTGAACGTTTGGCTGAGAATTATCTACAGTTTTTTTTATTTTCGGTCTATCTTTAAACATAAGGAACAAACTAATTTTCGGTTGTGGAAGGTTCTCTAAATGTTTCTCGAAACGTTTAGAGACGTTGAGACACCGTTTAGCGACATAGTCTAAACATCGCTAAACGTTTCATAAATGATACAAATTATTTTAAAACAATTTGTAAAATCATTCTATTACCTTAACGTTTATAGAACGGAAACATTTACACTCTTTAAAAAATATTGCTCAGAATTGAACGTTCAACAAACCTGTGTACAACGTTCAGCGAAACTTTCGCCAAATATTTACTGAACTTTCGGCTCCGTTAGGGAATCCGTAAGAAATGTATTAAAATTCTATTCTAAATCCAACCCTAATGGAAAAAAATTCTTCAAAAATATGCAAAAGTCTGCGAATCTCTGGTAATCTCTGAAAAACTCTGTGCATATTTTTGCAAATTTGTCCAAAATTTTGTTTCCATTAGAGAACAAATGTCCTGCTGTTATATGTTTAATTATTATTTATAAATTATAAATGATACATACAATACATAGTAAGTAAATAAATTAAATATTAATTCCATACAGACGGTAAAATTGTACCTCGAGGAGCAATAGCAGTGGTTCTAATTTATGACCTTCAGCGCGATCCACGAATATGGAAAGATCCTCTCAAATTTGATCCTGATAGATTTTTACCAGAACAAATTTTAAATCGTCATCCTTACGCCTATATACCTTTCAGTGCTGGACCAAGAAATTGCATTGGTATTGTTAAATTATAATTATATGTAATAGAATATTAAAAGGCAAAATGATACATGATTCTAAATTATCCTATGAGCGAATAATATTATTCAATATTATAGAAATATTTTCAGCACATTTTGTGGTTCTGTTACAGACATATTTTATAAGAAATCAATTCTTTGCTGAAAGGGATTACAGATTGACATTAAAAAATGTATAACTAATGTCTTGTATTTCCAGGGCAAAAGTTTGCGTTGATGGAACTCAAAATGTTCTTAACCTACATTTTACATCACTTTGATTTAGAATGTGTGGAACATCATGCAGATTTCGTTCGTGATCCAGACATTATATTACGTATTACCAAAGACGTACATGTGAAATTTATACCTAGACATTAAAGACATTGAACTTCTATTTATGTTGGGATATTTAAAATATAAGCAAGCTGAGCCGTGCGCATGTTCCATTATTCTTTCCAAACCCTTAATTCGACACATCTAAAGAATAACATCGTAATTCAAATGTCAGGGTATCTCATTTTACCAAAATTGTTTGTATATGTTCCCCAAAAACTTAAAAAATTGTACAATTAAATTTTAATTATTTTTATATCAAGAAAAGCTTTCTTTGAATAGTTTTTCATCGACAAATGATATTTTCTTGCTTAAGAAAAAATATAAAATATTTTCCTCATATCGATTATTATTTAAGACAGTTTACGCCTTATTAATTATACAAATAAATACTTTTAATTTGGAAAATTAAGTTTCACTTAACAAGAAAAGAACATGTCTTACATGAAGTTCGAATTTTCCCGCCATTCTCCGAACTTCGGCGCACAATCATCTGCTTCCGGTTGACAGCGCTCTTTCTCCTGACGGTATCGAATTGTGCGGTAAGCGTTTGTATTTACTTACACGATTTACTCAATATTACGGTCTCTCATAACAATAATTTACTTACAAGCTGGCTAAATTGTGACCAAGTGTGTTGCATTTCATAAATAACAAGTACTTCATCATTCTTATTGCCATAATGTAGTCTTTCGATCATTTATTCGCAAGTCGCACGTGGCACTAACAACCAATCTCGTATTTCGTCATTCACAAGTTCGTTAATATTTTCGTTCTTTTTTAATAGATCCAGTCAAAATGCAGTTACACATTCGAGGACAGACAACGCACGTTGTCGAGTGCCAGGAAAATGACACTGTCGCCCAAATAAAGGTAAGCATTCCGGCCTAACCTCACTTTTGATATATCGCGTAAAGTTTTAATCTTAATGATTCGCTTTTTTTTGTTTGTCTTAAATATTAATCTCAAAACACTATTTACTGTGAATTTGAAGAGATTAATTATATTTGTGAGAAAAGTGTATTAAATCCATGTAAAATAATGTCTGCGAAAATAAAAATTGATATCGATGAAATATGGTTGAAAAGTGGAAATATAAGTGTATTAATTAATTTGTTATTTTGCAGGCTAAAGTCTTAGCCCTTGAAAATCTGGAAGACAGTGAAATCAGTCTCACCTGTGCGTCCAAAATTTTAAACGATGAAGACATTGTTGGAGAATTGGACTGCCACACGTTGGACCTGACTGTGCCACTTCTTGGAGGTAAGACTTCAATGATTTCTTCTGGAATGTAGAGAAAAATGCATTACATGATAATCCAATGATTGAATTCAATCGATTATGGGAATGAGCAGTAATGCAAGATAAATTGTAAGTTTCAGGGAGTTTAAAGTATATTTGCTTTACACTTTTAATCAATCTTACAACAGAATCATTTATTGTACATTCATGAATTGAATGTTTTATTTATAAGACAAAAACTAATGTTATTTTCATTGTTTAGGTAAGGTGCATGGTTCTTTGGCTCGTGCCGGTAAAGTCAAGGGTGCTACCCCCAAGGTGATACATTTTTTTAATATTTATTAAAATATGTACTTTTATTTAGAAAATAAAAAAAATATTGCAATTCATTTTTAATTAATATATATAATTAAATTAATTGAATTTGATCTTTAATTAAGTTTTATATTCAACTTCAAAATTTGAAAAAAAAATTAAAAAAAAATATTTTCATATTTTGTACAGCACTGAAATATCTAGCTGTATCTTGAGTATCATCAAGTAGCAGTAAAGTTTAAGTGCAAGAATAAATGTAAATTAAAGTGAAATTAAGTTTATATCCGAAACTTAGTTTTTCATAAGTTTACGACAACAAAATAAATTATGAATTTGATGTAGAAACAATTGTAATTATGAAACATAAATAGGGAGTTTAATGCAAATAATGAATTATTTCAGGTTGAGAAACAAGAGAAGTCGAAAAAGAAGACTGGAAGGGCTAAACGAAGAATTCAGTACAACAGAAGATTCGTGAACGTTGTCCAGACCTTTGGACGCAGACGCGGACCAAATGCCAACCCTAACTCATAATTTTGTTAATTGTGAAATTAACTTTTTTTTATTTTTTTGCATAATGTATGTGAATTGTAAAATATGACATTGTTCAAATACATTAATTTACATTACGCATAATAGTGTCTTTATCCTATTTTGTACATTAAGAAACTACCAGATGTATAATAATCAGTGCCATTATTTAAATCGAGAATCAGACACAATTCAATTTTCAACATCTATTTAAGCCAAAATTGGCAAAAAGTAAATAAAAATGAGAAGAAAGTGTAAACCCCTTGAAATCAGTTAAAATATGGAATTTAACATGCGCTGTCTGTATTACCAATACAGGATAAATCACCCAGAAATAGTTGATTTTTACGATTACGATTTTTCTGTCAAATAACATTAAACTGATGTCATAGCAACAAAAGTGTATCAAAAAAGTAATGAATTAAACTTTCACAAATTCTCTTAAAAATCTAATTCTATTCTAGTAATTTCTGTACTAAAAAATCGTCACAAGTAATCCTACAACAAACATTTAATATAGATGAATAGAAAAGAATTTCGTATTCGTTTCAATTTCGCAATCATTTTTAAATGTTTATTAGAATTCGGTTAAACTTTTTTGAATACCAAAGCAGTCAAATGAATGCCAATTAAGGAATTCAGAATATTTTTCTCATTCCCATTAACACCAAATTAAAAAAATCTATTTGACTGGAACTGAAATGAATAGAAAAGACTTCTTTATTTTTCTTGAATGTATAATAATTATTGATCAAAAGCGAATTCTTGGTCAAGAATTAAAAATCTGTCATTAAAAACATCGACAAATCATTGGAATAGAAAAGAATAGAATCGTGAATAAAAATATCAGCTCAAAATCTTTCCACGAAGGAATTAAATTTTTTCATTCTCAATTCATTTCTATGAAATATGTTTTGCAAGTCAGTCTCGCACATTGCACCCCTAGAAAAAATAGGAATATATTCCCAATATTCTCCCAATGTATTGCCAATATATTCCCCATATATTCTCATTATATTGCTCAATTGTATTGCAATTAGAAGTATATTCTCACTATATCGCAAAAATTATCTTATACGGCAAAAATTGGGAATATATCTGCAATATATTGAAAGTATATTTTTTTCTAAAAAATATATTACAGCCATATAGGATTATGTTTCCTATGGCCAATATATTCCTACTTTCACTAGGGACTCGAGCAGCGCGCTGCTTTACCCATCGAGCGTATCGTAACTGCAAGATCCGAGAACCGCGAGATTTATTTTTGCGCTCCCGTGTGTCATAACCGCGATCGACGGAGTGTCTCTCGTCGTGGGAAAGGGCGAAAAAAGCGGAGCAAGTGGCGCGCGACACGGCGAGCAGCGGGGCCTGGGACGTCTGGCACGACTGGAAGTCCGCTGATCGAGCGAGTGAGCGCGAGAGCTGCGATAAGGTGCGAAAAGTGATCGCTGCCTCGGGACGAGTGCGATCGGGCCTGTTTTTTGGCACATTTCCACGTGTCCGCGATCGAATAGCGTTGGTTTGTTCGCCGTGGCCTTTCCTCCAGCCATGCCTGGGGACAATAATAGATTTGGCTGGAACCTACGGCCCGATCAAATAAATAGGATTGTCCCTCTCTCGAACAACGCGCTGCGAACTATGGGCGCCTAGTTGCACGCCGAACTCCGCACGGCAATCTGCGCGATTTCATCGCGCCCGATCGCGCTTATTGCGGACGATTATTACGTTCGATTTCGCGCGGTTAGGTTATCGCCAACTTCGCCCGCCTTGCGACAACCCTGTACAAAATAAGAAATAGAAAGTAATTCAACTGCTACGTTTCCAATGGACTGTCTTAAAACCAGTAACTCGTCATTTAAATAGGAAATTGCTTTTAATCGCCGTGTATTGCAGTAGCAATTGTTTTGACAGTTCATTGTTAAGTCTATTTCTTCCAAGAAATCAGGAATATTACTAGAAAATCAAAGAATTAGAGAGTAACAAAAAGAAATACACAAAACTATTCGTAGACATTCAAAATTTCGATTGCTTTTCAGTTCTTCCAACTGACTTTTCTTATTACTTTTTTTTACAGTGAATGTGCGTCGTTTCCTTGTAACGTTTCCGGGAATTCCGCGGCTTTTCTCGCGACAAACACAGACCTTTTTTCGTGACATTGTCTTTGATTTAATTTACGTTTTTATTAGATTTTATGTTTGTCGATATTGTTTTTTGGTACTTTTTGGGGATTGAAGACATTTTTTATACAAATAACGGTCGTGTTTTTGTAGACGTGCAATGGAAGGTCAGCAGTTTTGCTTGAGATGGCACAATTTTCAAAACACCCTGCTAGGAACATTGCCCAAGCTGCTTAACGGGGGTTACTTAACGGACGTCACTCTGAGCGCTGGCGGAAGGCACATCCACGCACATCGGATCATTCTTTCGGCGTGCAGCTATTACTTCCAAGAATTGTTCAAGGTTGATGCACGTTTGTTCTGGTAGCATTGCTCATTGGCCGAGTGTTAGCGCGTGGACTGAGCCTCCGAAAATATTTGTCTAAATCTGCGCATCTTTTGCCGAATGTTTTGCTTGCGCGTGCACTGATAGAAAGGTGTTGACTTTAATATGCGACGTCAGAATGTTGGAACGGACGGATAAATGAAACTTGGAAACATGTTGTTTAATTAATTCAACGCTTACAGTCGGGTGGAGATATTCATATTGAAAGCAGCAACTTTTAATCAGCTAATGTATTCCAAATTATATAACGTATCGGGAATAATTTGTTATTTCCTAATTGGCCGTCTAGAGTTTGACAGCGAGAGAGATTTACGTTGCAAAAAATGTTTGATAGAAATGAATGGAAAAGAATTACATTTTCAGTCAATTCATTTTTATTTGTGAATCAATTGTGAAAATTTCAGTTGTGAATTAATTGTGAATGTAAAGAAGGAATACGATTCATCAATTTAAATAGAAATTCAATTCAAAATCACCTATCGCATTTAATCGTTTTTCATTTTCGGGGTTATTAAGCGTGTTTTTGCATCAATGAAATGGATGAAAGAGAGAAAAAGATTGCAATCATCAAAAATGCAACACGTTTTCAGGACCTGAACACCCTGCAACACCCAATCATCATTCTCCCAGGAATGGAGTACACAAACTTGTGCGCCTTAGTGACGTTCATGTACAATGGCGAGGTGAACATATACCAGGAACAGCTGCCGGCTCTGTTGGCGATGGCCGACACTTTGCACATCAGGGGACTCGCAGACATCGCCGGAGTAAGTCTCAACCACATCCACTCTGTGCCCACCATTGGTTTACCTCCAAAACAAAGGCCCTCATTAACACAATCTCAAGCCTGCATATTAATTGTCTCAAAATATTGTGTTTAATCACTCGTCCGGTTTCTGATGTCCAATAGACTTTTTTGTAATTAATTAAAAAATTAATTGTTTTCACTGTTATCAATCGTCAATTAATTCTTGACAGAGACTCAAAACTGCATGCAGCTTGTTCTCTATTGGAACGATATTGTAATTAATCATTTCTCTGCACAACGACAAGAAGAATCGCGAATTAATGTCAATGCCGTTTATTGATATTAGTATTATCCCAGCAAAAAATTTTGAATAGAAAAGAAGTGGATTTGTAGCCAAATTCGGCATTCATTAGAATTAAATGGAATTCATGTTTCGTTTTTGAATGTTAGAAACTTGAATGAATTCCTATTGTGGAATTTAAAAAAATGTCAACCTAACTAGAATTGAAAAGAATAGAAAAGAATTCATCTTGTCTGTTTGAATTCAGATTTTGGAATTGAACGAAAACGAATTATTTCTAAAGTATTCAAAATTGCTCGTCAAAAACAATGAGAAATCGTTGAAATAGAAAAGAATTGAAAATAAAAATATGAATGCTGAATCTTTCTCAAAAGGAATGCAATGTCTATTTTTCAATTCTTTTCTATTCATTATTTTTTGCTGGGTAACGTTGGTGGAAACAGTAACGTTCCTGTAAAAAATGTTTGATTAAAGTGAATTGAAAGAATAGAATTGTACAGTTCTCAGTTAGTGACTAGAGGCAAGAGAATAGAGAGATTTGAAAAGTCAATCCATTGTAAAAAGAGAAATAAATTCCCAATATATTGCAAACATTGGGAATATATTGGAAATATGCTTTATTATAACAAATATTGGGAATATATGATTCGTATATGGCCAATATATTTCTACTTTCGTCAGGGATTCTATTCTAACTATTTCTATTCTAAGTTGGAAGATGATGACGTTTATGGAATCCAATATCAATGTAAATGTCAGTAAAATATTTGCTTTATACAAGACAAAAGATATTTACAATTTGTGAAATCCAACAATACAAATAATATATCCTCTAATGGAACGTCTGAAAATTGATCTCTCTGAAATTGATATGAAACTGAAAAGTTTCTATTCCCTTTCCTAAATGAAATAGCATGGAAAAGAGCTCTAAACTTGGCATTTTTATTCTATTTCGTTTCATCAGTTGTATAGAATAGAAAACATAGCAAATGAATTCCTTGTCATCAATTTTTGTATTAGAATACAAGTCAATTTGATAGAACTGACAATTAGAATTGTCTTTCTACACTGTAAAAAATTGAGTTTCTGGTTTTACTGCAAGATTAAACTTTTACTCTAAAATTACATTTTTACTCTAAAACTGGAGTAAAACTTTTATACGAAATCTAGAAACTGTGAAATCCGTAGATTAAAGAAATATCTTTAAAAAACGATTGAAGCGCCTCTATAACCAAAGCTTAGCCTTAAAATAGATGAAAATGGCTCAATTTTATTGTTTCTTTATGCTTAAGTTAATTTATTTTTATTAAGTTAATATTATACATTAATATTGAGTAAACACTGAAAAAAGAAATTCTCTAGATTAGACAATCAATTGTCTAATTTCAACAATTTTCATCGACTTTAGACAACATATTGCCTGATTCAGTATTTTTAGATACATTTAAATCAAAAATTATAACGGTCCATTAGTTACAAAGTTACTAGAAAATAAAATAAAATAAAATAAAAATAGTTACAAAATACTCCACAAAATTGGTACGATCAGCGATGGTCGCTAAATCTATTCTTCCGAATTCACTTGAATCAAAAACTGTTTACAGGGGCCTCGACGAGGAAACTCTAGAAAGCGTCGATTGGCCATGGCAGACTTGAAACACTGAATTTAACATGTTGCTTGTTGGCCCCTTAATATATTCATGACCCTATGATTGTGTTGTTTTGTTCAGGTCACTTAAACACTCAATTCACTGTCGTTCCTCAAGAAGTACTTCACAGAGGAACGAGCCAGTACGTATGCAATCGTACGCGCGTCAAAGGAACGATAATGAATGAAAACGATATCCACGAGATCGAGAATCGTTGTGTGTGTTGCGACTAAACGCAAGTGGATGCATCCCGTGGAACCTTACCCGTAGTATGAATTCACAGGTATATACAATTGACTTGATTGCCGGTACACACGAGTCCGCGGTAGTTCATTGTGTCGCGAGATCGATGAATCAATACGACCGGGAGGGATTCGCACGACTGTTGATCGCGTCAGTGTTTATCTTTTAAGACAAAACGCTATTCGCTTGGACTCTGATGGAGAAGACTAACAGTTTATATATGACAATCGATCGTTGGTTTCGCTTAAGTGTCCCTTCCAGTGTCGCAAAGCTTCATTTTGTGGATTCACGTGCGAGTGAAATGTTTGATGACTTTATGTTTCCGAGGCAATTCCTAGATTTAGTGTTTGTTGTCTTCTTATTGGTGGGACAGATGAACTGTTTGGTCTGTGTTCATCTGTCTAAAAAGAATGAAGTTATGGCTCTGTTGAAAAATACTTATAGATACCATTAGGACTATTTCTATATTTCTATATTCGGTTGCACAATTTTATATTGCATTTTGACAGCAAAACTTTGGTCTAAATGGAAATATGGTATCTATAAGGATCCAAATCAAATTAATTCGTATAGTATTTCCAACAGATAAGTTTCTATTTGGAAATCCTTATGGATATCATTCGATTTTATACGAATTTCCATATAGACCAAAGCTGTGCTGACAAAATGTAATATAAAAATGTGTATCTTGCGGACAGAAACCGAATAGATCCATAGGGAAATAGGCCTATCTAGAAGGTTTCAACTTCTACGCTCGAAGTAGTTAGTGGAAACAAAGTTGAAAATAAATTTGAGCTTTGGTAACGATTTAAATATAAACAGGAAAACGAATTTGTTTAAGTTGTTTTTGTGAATATTTAATGTAAATTAAGTTTTTATTATTCTTGGCTTCCACTGATAACTTACCAATTCTGCCAAGGCGGGTCGATTTTTTGGCACTGCAAAAGCCATATTAGAATGTTTGTTTTGAACTATTGTTGGGCAGATTTAAGTTAAGGATGAGTCATTTTTAATATTTTAATTTTTTTGTTTAATAAGGTAACCTTAATTTGTCACTTTAGTAAAAAACACATTACATGTTGATTTTTGGCTGAAAAATTTAGGTGTTTTTCGATTTGAGTAGATATAGTTAACTTCATAGTAAGAAAATTGTTTTAAAAATGTTAATCAACTTTACATGCCTCAAATCAATTTGAGTGGGAACAGTTTTTTGAAATTTAACATACTTTCACTGTAATACTACCGAGAACATAGTTTTCATGTTGATATAATGTGTTTGATAATTCAATTAAATAAGATCTTCATTTTCTTGATCAACAAAAAATTTCAATAAATTATTGCATGTCATACAAATACAGTAATTATAAGAACATCCTTAACTAGAGTGAAATAAATATTCTTGGTAAATTACAATTTTACAATGTAAGTTTAAGTTCAAATGCGTTAAATAATAATATTTTATGAGAATAATTTCGAATAACTTCAAACAGTTTTTTCATTAATATTTATATACCCTTTCTCCATTATTAGATTAATCATGTCAATTTGTTGCAAACAGTTTTTAGACGAATAAAATAATTAATCAGTGTTTTAAATTTTGATTTTTTAGATCTGTAATAGAAAGATTATAGCAGGAAGAAATAGTACATGCTTTTGAAAATGTCTCATAACTACACTTTTGAAGAAAAGAATAAAGCATCAGAATTTTTACACCATTATTTAACTTACCTTCTAGATTAATGTGCTAGATTAATGTTCTAGATTAAATTCCTCGTTATACTGCCTAATAAAATGTTTCACAATATTTACAAATTCAACAATTAATATACAGGTTGCAATTCTCAACTTTTTGAATTCATAAATAAGAAAATTCCTTTACTACCTAATATTCTGATTCTGGGCACTATCTAACTAAAACATTGATCGAAATTGTATATTCCAACAAACATTGAATCCGTTTTAAACAAACTCGTTGTATTTTACTTTAAAAATCACCGAACATTTTTCTTTGTAAAAACAAAAATTAAACGATCTTCTAATTTCTGTATAGAAACCGTATAGAAGTGAAAACAAACCGTCGGACGTCGCACCTGTGAATGATGATAAGGATACAGCTGACCTGACGATATCGAAAGAGATCAAGGAAAGTGTTCCGGAAGTCGTCACCCCTATGGACAATTACGTGGACGAAGAGGAATCGTCCTCAAACGACCTAGATAATGTGCCTTGTAGTGTGAAAACCAAACCCTATTATTCTATAAACGCAAAACTCAACCAACGTGAGAGGAAAACACCGATTTTTATAAAACATCAGCAGCAGTCTCCGGGGGTAAGTTAATTAATAAACTTAATCAAACTTATATCAAATGAACCTTTCATATGATTCCTTCAAGAAATAAGTTATAAAATATACAAAGATAATATATTTCTTAGTTGAATCATAAATGAATATATACAATAATTTATTGCAACAATTATCTAGCTGAAAATATTGTTAAAAAATCAGTTCCACAGTCAATATAATATAATTAAAAAAAAACTAATAAAACACTCTTCTTCGATTAAAATAACGATTTTGTCGATTCGAAGCACATAAATCTAAATAACCACAATTGTTTCAATCATTAAATTTACATTTCTTTACCGTTACAGATCGATCCAGGACAAATAGGTTTCGGTTCGGAACGTTCGGCAGTGCCACCAGCGCCGCCACCACCTCCCACAGAGGACGGCAGTCCGGTTTCCGAGGATATAAAGCCCCCACCCATTTTAGATGCAAATTTCAAGTTCCTGGCCAATAGCGTCGCCGGCCGAATTGCGGCGACGCAGAGCTGCAATAAGAGCAACGTCACCTGCCTGATCTGCGGCAAACAATTAAGCAACCAGTACAATCTGCGGGTGCACATGGAGACGCACAGCAACAGCTCGTACAGCTGCACAGCGTGCTCGCATGTGTCGCGCTCCCGGGACGCTTTAAGAAAACACGTGTCCTATAGGCATCCGGTTACGGCGTCGCAGAAACGCGCTCGATATACCACAACCAAACCGTAGCCCCATTTTATTTCAAGTTTCTGGTGGAGTGCAATGCGAGAGAAGACGAGATGGATGCTGATTTCGGTTAAATTTAAGGATCGATTAAGAATTTGATTTATTTATTTATTTATTATACAAACGTTTGTAAAACTTTAAATACACGTTTGATAAACGTTTGTGTCTGTCCATCTCCGTTTCTGCGCGCGATTAATTGCAATTCATGAAGAATGAAGCGATTTGTACTGATCAGTTTTTGTACGGAAATTGCGATTCAAATTCTAAAAAAGTGTGACGGTACAAACTGATTGCGTCTGGCAAAGTCATTACATTCAGATAAGGAACGCGATCTTCGTTTTTCATGTTCAATTAATGATTTGTCAAGTCCTCCATAGACATCGAATTGTGTTTTGTTATCATGTCCTCGTTGTTATCGTTGAAGTATTTCATTTCTAAAGTCACTAGATTGTAAATAATCGTTGCATCTTCTAGTATTTTCGACTTGTAACTTGCTGGCGAAATTAATGATACATAATTTATGAACGAACTTTAAGATGTATACTTTGTAACTTACGATATTTGTAAACCGAATTGCAAAGATCTCAAACGAACTAGTGAGAAAGTTACGTTGTACGTAAACAATTGGGCAACGTCTAACGTTTGGTTATGAGTCGAAACTAACTCTGTACAAAATCGAATGCGTTATCTTAATCGTATAAACATTGTTCCTCGATTGTCCTTTTCCAGTTAGCCATGGATTAATGACATACCGCATGACGTGCGAAATAAAGTAATTTAATTGAGAAATGAACGAATCTGGTTTTTTAATGAAATCAACAATGTCGTTTCTTTAGTAAATGTGTATATTAAGAATTTCCGTCAAAAATAATATACAAGAATTAGAATGAGATGCTCAAAATAAATAGAAATGCACCCATATTTAATCAAGCTTTGTCGGGTAAGCAAAATGAATGGTTCATATTAGATAAGATCGACGCGCCAGATTTTAGTGTTGCAGTCTTGTCCCACGGAGATAAGCGTTTCCTTGTCCAACCAGACGAGCCGGGTAATTTGACTTTGAGGGTGTGCATCTGTTAAACATCAAACAATATTATTCCAGTATTTAATAAAGCAGCAAAATATTAATTGCTATAGATTCGCGAGTATATATGAATTTGCGGCATATTATTATTTTTATTATGATTTAAATCTAGTGATTTAAATCATTTCAAAAGTCAAATTAATTTGATTTTGAAGAAAGAAATGAAGGATTTAAATTAAACAATATTTTTCACAGATTATTCAGACTATAATACAATTTTATGGAATAAAAATAGACTAAATATCGAAATTTCTGCATAGAACAAGTGTTACATTTGTGTAATTTAGAGTGTGAATTGTTTTGTTAATTATAATTTTCCTTTAATAGTAAATAATATTATATATTAAAAAATTTAATTATTCAATTTAAAATAAAAATAGTAATGTCCTTACAAGTAATAATTTGATCAATTTAATCAAACATTTAGGAGATAATATTTTGTATTAATTTTATAAGGATATAATTTTACGAAATTACATCGCTAAATCATTTAAAATTCAAAGTAATTTGATTTCTTCTTTTACGAATTAAAGAATTAAATATTAAACAGAAAATTGCAATTATATTTAAACAACTGGACGTTTCTCTAATTCAATAATTATTTATAACTAGCATATGACTGCTGATAAATTATTTATTATTTTCCATATCAATTATTATGATATTGTTTTTAAACACATTTAATAAAATAATCTGATTCATCTGATTTTTCAATCATGATTTTATTAACCCTAATTGTATCAAACTTACTTTTGATTATTGTATGTTTCGCCGGGTTCGTGACACTCCAAATAATGATAGTAGTATCTAAACTACCACTGGCGACCATTGAGGAGTCAGGTGACCAGGCTACAGAATTGACTCTCGCACTGTGGAAGCCCCATTCTTTGTTGTGCGCAGGCTACAAGAACAAAATACAATTAATAATGCAAACCAAAAAAACCAAAACAAAATTAATATGATTCAGGTACTATCTTGTCATACTCACTGTCTAAACGTCCACAAAGCAAAAATGAAAGCATTGGGGGAACAAAAAAAGAAAAAAAATCAGTGTTAGTTTATGTATAAGCAGGTGATATATGCGCGAGTACTATTATTATAAACTTACCTTATAATCTGGTACTATATACAAAATGACTTTTCGGTTTGCGTCGCAGGCGACCAGGTATTTATTGTCAGGACTGTAAGCAGCGTCAGTCACAGGTCCAAGGTGTTCAATGTCCAGTATGTAACGGAGTTCGGTTCCTTGCAGCTCATATATGTATACCTGAAGGATTAGACAATTTTTTTAGTCTCAGCAGTGTAAAAAAATTAATTTCCAATATTTGTTTGGTAAAAAAATACCTTGTTGTCGGTCGTAGATCCAACTGCAATATGTCCACTGTTCTCATTCACCGTCACACAGGAAGGCTCGTAATCAATTGGAAGACTGGATAATTTCCTACCATTTTGCGTTACAACGAGCTGCAATAAAATTTAGGGATTTTGTAATTCAGTTAATCTTGATTTTCAAGAAAATCGGTTGAAAAATCGCGATTTTAGCCATTGTGGTAAAACTAACAGTTTGAAAAAAATCGGTTGAAAAATAGCGATTTTGGCCATTTTGGTAAACGGTCCCCTTAACAAATGTGTTATATAAATCATAATTAAGAATAGTTATTTATAACCAGCAATTTAAAACGTCAATATAAAATTGGATCAGGTATTGTTAAAGTTGAACAAAAGGATGGTTTAGTCATACCTGCCTAACACAGGCAACGATCACCATGTCGCCATGTACGTCCAAGCCGCGTGGTTGCGAGTCCAATTTGACGACGGCCGTTTCGGCGTACGAATTGGTCGCGATGTCAATGGTTCGCAGTGTGTCGTCTATGCCGGCCGTGTATAATACATTGTTTCCGGCTTTCATGCCGTTTATTTGATTACCGTGTCCCTGGCCTTCGACGCGATCGTTCTCGCCTGTGCTCGCGTTCCAATTAGTGATGTATCCGTCATGAGATCCCGTGTAAATTGTGCCTCGGTCGGGGCTCGTTGTTAATACTGTAATTGGCTTGTTGTGTCCCTGAAATCACCAACGTCTCATTTTACGTTTTATCGATAATCAAATAACCATTAGTCTTTTACTTCGAGACAAATTATCGCAAATTCATCTCATCAGTTGAAAAAATCTCATGAGTTCTCAAATGCGAAAGTATCAGATTCCTCATAAATGATTTCTCAGATGAAATCTCACATATCACATGAGTTCTCACATTTCATATCAGTTCTGATGTGCGTAATCAATTTCGTTAATTCTCATAAGAGAAATCATGTCAGTTTTACTTATGAGAACTCATAAGTGAAACTCATGAAATTTGTTTCATAGGGGATAAGACCAAAAGCTACTGTATATAGTTTTTCTAGATTTCATTGATAGTTTGGAATGAATGCATCATTTCTCATTTGTGTCTTCCAGAATTCGACATAGAAAAAGTCGTTCATCAATAAAATCTGTCCGAAATGAATCGTCACCTTTATTATCCTCAAAGGTTTCTTCGGATCGTTGACGTCAAGGTAATTGATAAATCCACTCAATGATACTGATAGCAGGTAATTTCCTTGCCACAAACAGCTCACCTGAAAACATTAAATATGATTTATTGCTCTGCACGTTCGACAGTCAAACGTAATGCTGCCTTAGAAATGTTTAGTCATCGTGAACTGATATTGGCTTACTTGCTGATCATCCACGGTCGATCCCATATTAAATTCGCTCACGACGGATCGGGTTTCCACATCCCACAATTTACACGTTTTATCGCCCGACGCCGTTAACAATTGGGTGCCGTCTGGCTTCCAGGCTACCTGTAGGATTTCAGATTGGGAAAGTGTAAATCTGGCTGAATTTTATGGGAAAGCAATTTTTGTATGTAAAAAGTTCATTAAGGATCAATAATTAAACTAAAAACAGAAATACGAAAATAGAATAAAAATTTGTAATTAAATTGGAATGTACCCCATAAACTCCACCGGAGTGTGCTGGGGAACCAACTTCGCCAACGAGATCCGACGATGTGCCATTGTAAAGGAAAACTTTTCCGTCGAAACCAGCCGAGGCAAATAAATCTCCCGAGGGTGAATACCGAACTGCTTGCACAAATCGTGTATGGTCTTGTTTCGTCATCCTATAAGTAAGCAATAGGGTAGTTGCTAGAGTTTTTAGTATTTCATCATTATTTATCAAACATATATCTTGAATACTATATGGTTAATTCTTCTTATCTTTCGTTAAATGGATGATCTATATAGTAAATACTTTTCCACCGGAAAATCTTAGTTCAATTACGAATGAATTAAACAGAATTGGATTCCTCATTTAATTGAAATTAAACATTATTATTGAATGTTAAAATCTTCATATTTAAATAATGAATTTTCTCAAAAAAAAATAGCTGATAAAAATCGTTGACATTTTGGCAAATACAACAATTATTACATTCATTTTTTTCAAAGCGTAGACATTTTTATTTATTACTTTATGTATCTAAAATTTTTCATTTAAATATAATTAATAAGACTTCATACCTATCATAGATTCTTCAACATTTTTTGCAAAATCAATAAATTTAAATGCTGAACATTCAAAGATTGACATAGAATGTTTCAATGTTATTTGGAATTTAAACAATATTGATTTAATGACAATATTGGATTAATAACACTGAAGCAATATTATTACAAAAAGACATTAAGCTCGTGTTTTTGATAGCAATGCATTCTCTGACGATAATTATGAACGGTGATTCAACATACTTGAATTTGAACGGTGGTCCTTCAAATACAGCGATCGTGTTATCTTCGCTGCCAGTAATAAGTCTAAATGGACGTGATGGTTTGAAATCACACGAATTGATGGATTTACTTTGTCCAGATATCTCGCCCACAGATGTTCCCGTTTCCGCCATAAACACATGTCCGAATCTAAAATTGGATAATTGATTATTCCATATCTTTTTTAATTAAAAAAGATGTGTGCAATGTAATTCGAATGGATGATATTTTACCTTTCTCTGCCTTCTCCAACAACAACCATACGTTGGTTGTCAGGTGACCAGGCAATATCCTTGATTGGTCCGCCAATTGGATGGAATTCATTTTTTAAAATATGATCTTTGTTAACCGTATCCCAAATACGTACTTTTCCAGATTGGTCTGAAAAATATTTATTTGTGTCGAATAATAAATCCTTTTTTGTCAATTATATAATAAGTTTTATTTTATGTAATAAGTTTTAATTCATAAAAGTGTAATTGGGAAATATTGCGTATGGTCATGTAATTAATATTTAAATTACTGTATAAATTATTCCGAAATTTTGGATAATTAATTCAACTGACCTCCGGAAGCTATGTAGAAACCACTTGGAGAATACTTCGCAACATTGACAGCACAAGAATGTTCAGTGTAAATGTCAGTAATGGCAGGATTCTGTGGATTTGAGTGATTAATTAGTATTTGTAGTCAAATTAAATAGTTACGATGTAATTCATTATACTTACATGGATGTTTCTTATAATAACACTATTTCCATTGGTATATAAAAAATGCTCTCCTTTAGGATCACCTCCCAAAACTAAAGGTTGTCCTCGTTGTGTTCTCGGTAAAGTTGCATAAATGCTTTCTGATAATGGATAAATAAATTGTGTTAAAATAAATTGATGTAATATTTACACAAATGTTTACATTTTATATTATATTTATATTTGCATCAATTATTGTTTTCGGTTGTATGTAAAATAAATTTATAAAAATAAAATAAAATAAATTTGGTGTTAAAATAAATTGTTTGCAATTTTTGCACAAATATATTATTTATTTATTTATTTATTCATTTAAATAAATAAATGAAATTAAACATAATATTACAATATTATATTTAAATATTGTAATATATTTATATTTATGTCAATTATTATTCTGGTTGATTGTAATTTGGAATAGAGTGATGTAATTATTATTTATACAAATTTCCCTTCTGCAATAAAAGCAGCATAAAACATTGCGCAATGTGAAGTACAAAAAGTTCGATAATTTTCTCAATTTCTAAATTCACACTTTCTTAATATGGGTTGCGTGAGAACAAATTGTTCCATTACTTTCTACTTTTTTGACGGTCATTAAAATCTCGTTTGATCTACGAGCTAAGTGGCTATGAAATAATACATAAATATCGAAATCAAACGATATGACATGTATAAATAACATACATAACTCGTACAAATATAACTCGCCGGATTCAAGATATTACACAAGTATCGCTTCGTTTTATCAAAAGCACAACTTACGAATTAATTTCTTTTTTATCTAACTGACAAATTTTTCTGACTAACATTTGTCATGCATTATTAAGTAATTATTATTTTTATCAAATATTTCACAAATGTCAAATTTCTCCAAAATGAAATCTGATCTTTTATGACAATCTTGTTTATGCACTATTTAAATATACAAAAGTATGACAGTTTCTGCAAAGCACAAGAAAACAATGAAAATGTATATCTGTAATAAACCAGAGGCTTCTTTACCTCTCTATAAATGATTTCTAAACCGCAAACATTAAAAATTCGATTCTTTACAAATTTATTAAAATTTTTGCATAACAGATCGCTCCAACAAAATTTTACCTTTATCTCAATCTCACAAGTGAATCACACTTATCGCGTCACACTTCGTTGAAACAATGAAAAGTTTCTTATTGCGCAAGCCTAAACTGAACCCAGTTTTAAAAAAGAAAATCCCGAAACAGTCATTTTCCTCACCCCGAATTTCCCTCCTCCCGAAATAAAAACAAACAGCTGTCAAAAACGTCAAAGTACACCTGACTCCTTCCGTCCTTTCCCCTTGAAAATAACAACAATAATCCGCGCTCCACTTGCATTTGGAGCTTCTCTCGTGTTGTTCGCTTTGACATTCCCGCACAGGCCGCTGGATATATTTGTGACGTTCTGGCGTCACTCCAGAGCACCACATAATAATACATTTATAGAACGCGCCGGAATAATGAAGGCGCCGTCGTTATCTCCGCTTTTCGGACCGAAAACTCGCGCAACCGGAACGGCCGGTCGACGATCCGGATGCGCTTTTTTTCGTGCGGAAAAGCCGCGGACGGCCGGAAAAAACAAAGAAACCCCGGACGCCGGAAAGCGGTCGCGGGGGATTGTCTGTTGGGAAGCGGACTTACTCGTCTCGTAGGACATCTTCGGCGCGGTGTCTCTGTTTTGGTGGCGGACAGCGTTGAGTACGTGGAAGCGCAGCTTTCAGCTCGGGGTCCTTGGTTCGGCGTTTGTCACTAACCCCGCTATGGATCAGCAGTGCCGGCACACAGTACACAGAGCCGCGCGCGCCGCCCCGGTTTACGTCACCCATAAACCGCCGAGCGCGCAGACCACGCCCCCGTTCCGCCCTTTGCCTTTTATGGTCAAGCCACGAACCGCGGCACGCGCGCCACTGGCCACCGCGGAGTCGCGTTTGATCGCGACGCGCGCCACGATTGGAGACGGGGGACAGACCGGTTGTGGCGGGAACTTTTGAAGGATGAAGAGGGCAGTGGGATGGGTGGAAAAACGGTTTCGTATGAAAAAAAATCTCATAGAAGATGTGATAACTTAGATCAAAAAGTCTAATTTCGCATAATAGATTTTTTTATAGGCTGTAGAAATAAAATCTCTGAAACTTGTTAGAAAAGAGGAATGTTCTGAAAATCTAAAAAAAAAAAGTTATAAAATCCTACGAAAATCTCTTAAATGATCTGGATAACATTAACAGTCCTAATTTTGAGAAAGTTTCTGAAAATTTCAGAATGTGTAAATTGGGCGGAGCGAACGTCAAAGATTATCGGAGACTTTTTCAAAGATTTTCAGATTTTATCGTAGAATAAAAGTCTGAAATTCAGTGTCAGAAAAAGTCGGACATGTTTGTAAAAGTATGTTCGTAAATGAAACTCGAACTCATGACCTATAAGGTCATTAGTTTTAATGTATAACCACTCGGCCAAAGTTGTTATACTTATAAGACTCGTTGAGACTGAGAAGTTCTACTACAAGTTTATTCCAACATTTGGGTCACTTGGATAGAACTTCTCAATATGAAATTTAAAAGATTTTCAGACTTATAATTTAAGTTGAATATTCTGCGAAAAAGTCTAAAAATATCTGATATTCACTTCGCGCCATTTCCATATTCTGAAAATTCCAAATTTCCAATTCCAAATTCTGCAACTCACTCAAAATTAGGATTCAACACCTTATCCATTACCCCCATCCAGCACATCCCTCGTGGAAGAGTTCCGAGAGAACTCTCGGGACATTCTCGGGACGTTCTTGGGACACATAATTTTTTCAGAATTAGATCAAGAAAGACATAACATTGTTCAGAGACAAAAGAATTGATGTTCACGCTACAAACAAGTTTGTAAGCAGGTATTTTGTCGTAATAAACAAAACTTGTTATGACAAACTTTTGATGCTAGCGCCATACCTACACCACACACTGCACCGTCGGTAAAGTCGAAGCTATATCATAAAGCTTTATAATAATTGTGCAATATATGGGATGTTGCAGTTTCCAACCATGTAGGTCAAAATCCTACTAACATACTATTTTTCCGTTGAAAGATTAATTTAACGAATTAAATATGTTGAAATGGGATTCCAAGATAATTAAAATTGAAATACAAATCGTTTCAAAGTCAATAATATTTTTATTCACATGATAAAAATGTTAATTTTATCGTTGTTTTGTATCATACGTATTGACACTTTTGCAATTAAAACTAATCACAGCTAGACTTCTGTTACATTTTTTAAATCTCTATCATATGAGAACCTTTATCAGAATTAGAGATTCCTAAAAGAATCACCCAAAAATGCTTACGAATATCTGTCCCAGATATTTGTAAGCATTTATGGGTGATTATCTACACAGACTTTATGCCAAATTTACAAGCAAATTCTGTTAGTGAAATGGAAAAGAAACTCTTATTTGGAACTTTCTCGATTATACAAATCAGAATATAAGCTGCAATTACGTACCAATCGTCATCTTTACAGTCTAACAAATATTTACATATCATTTCAAATAATTGAAATGGGATGGAGTGTTAGAAATACACCATGCCATCCGTAAAATAAAACAAATTGCACAGCATCAGACGAGATTCGTGTACGTTTTTCGATCCAACGACTTCGATCGTTTTTACGTTTTCTGAAAGAAAAAGAAATCATTATTGTTTTAAATTCTTACACATTTTATTGGCAGATGTATAATTTAATAATTTAATAATAATATAATAATAATAATGTAGTATTTACCTATGATTGCATCCTTATTTTGTTTCAAATAATCTCGTACCCATTCCTGTTTCCGCATTACAATGTTATTCAACAATCCAATAACATTTTGATTGATTGAACGACTCAGCAATTTTGGTAATAAACTTTCAACGAATTTCTTGAATGATTTGTCACTGAAACGTAAAAAATACTGTATTGCCATTGCAGTCCTTAATTAATTTCAATAAATCATACAACTGTATACAAACCTATGTAATCTCGTCAGTGTATGATCCATAGCAATATTTTCGAATAAACCAAAAATCATTTGCTTCAAATCGTTATTGCATGTCTCCAAGTATACTTCCAAAGCAGCTTGCAAAATATTTCTCAATGGCAGATTGTTTTTCAGCCAAACTTCGGATGCATCCAAGAATAATATGTTTAAAACTTTGGCTAAGAGTAATTGGGTTGGCGAATCAAGCCTAGACCAGAATTTAAATTTACCTGTAACGAAATATATTATCTAAATTATGTCCTTGAAAATCAATAAGTTTCAATAAGATATCTTAAAATATCTAGATTTTAGAATTTATGTACTTTAGATTATGAAATTTTAAAATATTATGAAATTTGTTGCATATTTCACAACAGATCTTTAAAGATTTGCTCTTCATCAATGATTTCTTCTGAATCTTTAACCAGAGTAAATTAATGTTCAAAATTCAGTTTCTCACCACTAACATATCCAATCATCTTGTGGCCAGCACTCTTGTCTATTGGATCAAACTGTTTATTCTCATTCATTTTCACCTTCGTAAACCAAGCGAAGATACAACAAATAGCCAAATTCTGTTCATCACAACCATCCACTTTACCATCCCCAAAATCCTCCTGTCTCTTTTTACCGCCAACTCTCGCATCTTTTCCAACTTTGAAGTACGGCAGATTTTTGAAGATCTTCTTCATAAAATTATCCTGAAACTTCTTCTTGAATTCTCTGCTCAGATTAGACTCCTTCAGAGCCATTCTATCTTTTTTCTCCACAATATCAATGTAGCTGATTATTGCTTGAAAAATTATAACCATACTCTGCAGCAACTCTGTCTCATCGTCACTCAGAGAGTTCCTATCAAACGACTCTTTAGTCGTTACTTCTACCCAGGAGTCAAAAATCAGTGGTATCAACTGATCAATTTGGCTGAAAAATCCTTGCGAGTTATAGCTGTTTTCCGTAGGTGAATCTTCTGCGTTAAAATTGATAGAATATGGCATAATCAAATTCTTATTTACAAACAGAGGGATGTGATACATATCAGCTGTGTCGCTGATAAGTATGTCAGTTACGTTTGAACCATCGTCGGAAATTTTCTCACTGGATACAATGGAATTGAAGATTTTTGCCAAACTAAAGAGGATTTTCGTCGTCCACTTGATGGTTGTGGTTTTTGCACTTAAATTCGTAGACAGCCTTCGAGGACCATCCGAATGCATTCGGGATATGAGGTCCATCAAATTAGGAATAATTTTTGCTTGGTTGTCAATGATAAGTTGGTTGCAGTCATTTACAATTGTATCTAACAGCAACAGTGAGTCTTCCCTGACATTGGGATTTATGTGGGACATGGTACAGCCTAGATAGGGAACGATAATATCATTGTAGGAAAACTTTTCTGCGGGAATCTGAGAAAGAATCAAGTGAAGAACGTTAACGGCTTCACGTCGAATAACTTTTTCCACGTCCAATGTTAGTGATAAAATTCCTCGGAGCAGTGGTTGTAATGGTGAAATAAGGCTTTCTGGGGAGTGGTGGGACAAAATTTCTTTCAACTCCTTTAATGATTCTTGACGGCTTTTTGTGTTGTGATGTTCAAGTCGACTGAGGAGAGCCTGAAATCATATTTTGAATCAAATTTATAAAAGTAAATATGATAATTTACAATCTTCAGTAAGTTATTATTTTAATAACAAAAAGTTATTATAATTAATAATGTTTTTCCAACAAATAAGTTTTGCCAAATACATTCTTAACTGTAAGTTTTTTTTATTTAATGTTTTTCGTGGTTTTTTTAATGAAAAAATAGTTTCAATTATAGGACTTACTTTTACGTCGAGTTTTCTCTTGCTCAGAATCAGCGAATTATCCAAAGTCTTCAGTTGCTCTTGAATATTAATCTTCTTCGACTTAAATGTCACATTTGTAATGTTCAACCCTTTCGGCAAAAGTTTATCCTTCTCCTTTTTAGTACGTAGTTTCACTTTTGCTTTTTCCGATCGCAACAGTTTCTTATGTTTACCCATTTTAATTGACAAAATGAATTTACAACCGTCAACAATATGTAAGACTCGAAATAAAATTTCAGTCGAATGAACTTGTAACAACACGCGTGATGTATAGGAAAACAAAACTTATAGGTTATGTTGTTGTTTTTTCATGAACTTAGTCGGCATAGAGTCGTGTGAATCGCCATTAGGCTCTCTGAGCGCATTCTCATTCTCCTAAGATAATGGTTGCGTTCAGTTATTGGGTATTTTCAGATACTATATTCAATGCTCTCATGCATATGATGTCAGTAAAAATCTTAGGTTAATAGTATTGTATTGATTGATATTTGTTGTCACGTGGAGTGGTTAGCATTTCGAAAAGAAAACAGAAGTTAAAAGAAGTGTTGCATTACTTACATAACTAAGTAACTAATACAAAAATGCCGAAAATTAAGAAAGTGCACCGAAGAAAAAGATATCAAGCTCAAATTAACCGGAAAAGGCTGAGGAATAGAATCGAAAAAGTGCCAACCATTGCTTGGTAAGATATTTTATTTCTTTTTTATCAAATGTTTTAAAATAAAAACACTTAGTTTAAGATTGATAATGACATGATGACAATTGCAGTAAAAATATAAAAAAAGCATGGGATTCCAAAAAGTCCACAAAGACAAATTTGAAAGAAATGGGACTTGCCTACGACCCCAACCAAATCGTACCAATTCCAAATGTTAAACAAGAAATTATTAAAAAAGAACTGGTGAAAGTAATTGATCCTGAAGAATTTGAAGAATTGCATGCGGAAAAGGAAGAAGAAATGGAACTACCAAAAAAATTTGTCGCTGAAAGTTTAGAAGAAGAAGCGCTTGCCCCACGAGAAAAATTATTTAGGCTTCCAAAAGGACAAGTTCAATTTCTAACTTATTTAATGGACAAATATGGAGAGGATTATGAGGTATGAAATAATTTATTTTTATTGCAATAATAACTGTAGAAATAATAATTATTATTTTCCACATTATTATTAAAATATAACAAGTGTAACTTTAATTTCAGGCAATGATGAGAGATCCTCAAAATCACTATCAGTTAACATGGAAGCAAATAAGGGCAAAAATTAATAAGTTCAAAAAAATTCCTGCACAATACAATGCATATTTGGAATCAAAGGGAAAGAAATAAACCTAGATTGTGTAAAATTTGTTATATTGTTTGTAAGATATTTGTAATAAAACGTGAGTGTACAATTACCTTCAATTTTCACTGATATTTTGGAAATAATGCTCTTTGGTAACTGAGAGAAATGAATATATATTTTCAAATATGTAATGATTGTTTTTTATTTTGACACCATTAGTACATAGACGATATAAAAATAATAAATATATGTTTTATTTGCAAATATTCATTTTTTTAAACATAAATTAAACATTTTAAGTTAATGGAGAATATTCAACATTAACAGTAAATGTACATTTGAGATTATGAAATGCTTAGCGAAATTCCACAAATTAATGCCTCAATCATTTGCCATCAATACAATCAAATGTTATATTGGAAATGAACCCATTTAAGTACATATATACGAAATGCTCCAAGCTTTAAAAAAGTACAAAAGTACAAAATGGGGAAACAAAAATGTAACATGTTTGTTCTTGCGCAACTCTTTGTCAAACATCAACTTTGGGTCACATGATGCATTTTTATGAATGTGCAGCCATGCTGAAGATCTTGTTGAACACATCTACACTGGACGAATGATACCATTCAGACTCCGTCGAATGATCCGGAGTTGGACTCATTTCACAACCTATCACATGGATTTTATCATTGTAAGATACAAGGCTCTTTAAATCTAATGCCTCTTTGATATCATCTGGACTTAGAGCATTAGGTAGATCCTGAAACGTTGATTTTTATTGAGACATCTACAATTTGTTTTATAATATAGAACACTTGTATTGTTAGGTACAAAGTATTACCTGCTTATTTGCAATAACTAAAACTGGCACTGAATGTAGCCTAGGATCACCCAACAATTCTTTAAGTAAAGAAGTAGCCATCGCCAGCCTTTTAACATCGGCTGAATCAACCATGTAAACCACCAGATCAACGTCATTCAAAAAGTTACTCCAATTATTTCTGCAGTCACTATATCCATTAACTGAAATACAAATTTAATTTGATTAAATAATTAATTGATAGTGTAAACATTGTTTTTATTGAATATTTTAAAGTGTTTTAGAAATACTAAAAAAATATTTTAAACATATCTTTAAAATATTTCTATATTTAAAAAAATATTATTCGATGGTAGGGTTTATATAATTTCTAAAATCAGGAAAATGTATATAAAAACATTATGTATAAAAGATAACTTACTGTCCCAAATTTCAAAATTGTAAATATCCCTCTGAAATTTGTACACAGCAAAATCGCAGGATGACAGTGAAGTCATGTTGTATTCATCCTTACTCGCAGCTCTTATTTGCTTCATTAACGTCGTTTTTCCAGACGCATGCATTCCTAATAATAATACTCGTTTATCGCTTGTCTCATCAATCTGGTAAAGAACAGTAGTAATTATTATAATAAATTCGATAATAATTAATAAACTTATTCAATAATAAGTAAACACACATAACAAAAACATAATACAAAGCTGTAATTTACATTTAACTTTAAAATCTCAATTCATAAACCTATAATTGATATCTTAAAATTTCATGGCAATAAATACTTGCCCAACAGTAAATTATAATCTGTTTACCTCTCACAAACAATCTGGGATAATATACTTGTTTACAAAGTTTGTATTGATAAAGATATCCTACAGAAGCAACAATAAAAAACAACAATAATAAAAGTCCTTCAAATCAGTTAATATTCAAAACATAACCTTTGCCACATCCTCGAATCCCTCGTCGATGGTTCGGAGTATCCTTTTCTTCCAGTACCTATATGCAACATAACCTCCAATGCAGGCACATCCTGCCAAAAACATGATCTGTTTATTTCGCAACAAGCGGTTGACAATCATTTTGGTCGCCGTCGTTGTCTCTGTTAACGTCCAGGTCTTTGCGGTATCAACAAATGATATGTCGCGCCACTTCGGTCGGACGCTTTTTCGAAATGACAACTTTTCGCACAATCGAACGATCCAATATTGTGTATTACAATGTCAAATTACACTTAACGAAAATTCAAAGGCAATCTACAACGTAAATTTTCGTAATGACTATCACAGTCTACGGGTCAACCATTTAACCAATATTTACATTTATTTTTGGTTCATGGATTGTGCGACATGAAGAGGGTAATGTTTGAGCAGTCGAGTCGATTTTTGCGAACAGACTGCAGCGTCTCGAGTGGCCAAAATGGTAAGTTATTTGCGATGAATTTTAAGGGATGAATGTCTATCATTTTTATTGTTTTTCAGTGTAATTTAATATGGAAAAATTAATGCGATAATATAATAAAGTAATCTTTAATTACGCGAAATGAAAATTGAATATTTGATTAATAATGTGCAAAATTGTATAGATAGGTATATAATCGGAATGGAGTAATACAAAAGTAATACAAAACGATAATTGTAAAGTTTCGTATACAAAAACAATTAAAATTAAAGTCAACATTTTCCAGCATCAACATTTTATTTCATATAATTTACTGTTCATGAATGTTATATACAAATGCCAATAATAATACATATAATTTTTATTGGGAATCCTTCAATAGAGATCAAACATAGGGACCCACTGTATAACAATATGAATTTCATACATAATGTTTTCAGGATATGACTCAATAAACACATTTTATACATCCTTCGTTTTCATATTGTGTTTTTTTCATTACAATTGTTATATTACTTTACATTTTAAATTACATATAACTTTACATTACAAAACTGTATAAGTAGTCTAAAATGATTATGAAAACAGATTTAAATTATGGAAAAACGAACCAACCGAGACAATAAAATACACCTATTCTATTTAAACTTATCAAAATAAGAAACAACAGTTTCAGTGATTTTGACCCACTCCCGATATGAGTCCATCCAAAATTTTCGTTAACTCCTCGTTTTCTTTCATTTTCTGATCAATCGTTTCCGCTAGTGTTTTGCACTGCAATTCAGCTTTAGCGAGTTTCGCCCGCTCCTTTACCAACTCTGCCTCGTGCTGTTTCTTAGATGCTGCTAGGCCAGTATTTGCTCTAAAAAATATAAAATTCATGATACAGAAAAAAATACAAAAGGTAAAATTTTAAAAACCCTTATCAACCATTTTTTTAGAGTAAATTTTCTTTCTTTAGATTAGTGATTCCATTTATGTTAATTTTATTAATGATTTTTTAAAAACAATCAATAAATGTTTGTTTAAACTTTTTTTTAAACATACAATAAAAATGTTTTTTTCGTAATAATTTGATATTTAGTAAATTTTTGCATAAATTGCAGACATCTGGATTTTTCCTAATGTACCTTTCTAGTTGTTCAGAAGCATGAGCCTTCAACACTTGATACCGGTTCTCTATTGCTTCGATCGTTTTAATGTTTTCTTGAATGGCTTCCCGCAACATCTTCTCATTCGAGCTATGAATGTGTACAGTACTCTTCATCCGTTCATATTTCTCGTGTACATCATTAAACGCTGCTTCCGAATTGTGGAGGTGTTGATTCGAAACTCTCAATTCCTCCTGCAGCTTTTCCTTTTCGTTTTTCAGGGTCGCCCGCTCAGTCTCCGACTTCGCGATTATACGGCTGATGGACTGTTCGTACTCATCCACTACAACGCTGAAATTAATATTTCATTAAAATTCTGTTGCAAGTTTCTCTCTCAGAATCAATAATTGGAAATTAAGATGGACCCCTTACTGCAATTTTTCATTGATTGCGTTGGTCTCATCGTACTTCTTCTGCAGCTCTGCATTGCTTCTCGTCAACTCGTTGTTCCTTCTTACCAGCTCATCATTTATATGTTTCTGCTTATCTAGGGCCGCTTCGAGCTCTAAGACATTCAGCTTTACAGTTTCAAGTTCCTTTGCTACGTCCACGAACAGTACGTTTTCCGCTTCCTTCGTTTCCTTTATAAAATAAAAATAGATTTTAATAACTTTTCTGTACTTTTTCCGGTGAAATTTAATAAGGGTTTCCAAAAAATTATACATCCTCATTTCAGAAATAAAAAATGTTGAACGAACCAAATCACTTCAAATCGGCTTTAAGTCACTTCACATTTTGATAAAAAATGAATTTCACCCATTGGAATTTACAAAAATTTAGTAAAACATCTGAGTTTTGCATACTAAATTGATTTTCTATGTTAAACATTTGACTATTTAATATTAAATAATATTTGAAATAATCTTAGTTCAATTTTGGGTTCATAAATCACTACTACTCTCACAGTACAATATTCTATATATATAATTCTTACAATACTTCTGTGAGCCAGAATCCTTACTTTTATTTCTACTGGAAGTTTTGTTTTCTCGGTCGACAGCACGGACACTAATTTGTCGATAGCTGCTAAAGAATTTCGTTTGGGTGCCTCAATATTAGGCAATTCGATGTTCGATGCCTCTAAGTCTGTCTCCTTGTGCTTAAACACACTCAGGTCCGCAGTCTTGTTCTCGTCCCGTTCTTCGTTCTCACCGACAGCCATGCTCTGTGGCAACATGCTTGACGAATACAACGGGTCGAATTTGACGTACAATGATTCCAATCGTTTACTCTTCGACGCTGTTGATTCGGACTTGTGCAACAAAAAGTCAAAAGCTGTTGGATCCTGGAATACTGGAAAATGAAGAACACAGTAAATTAAGTCAGTCTTGTGGAGAATAGTCTGACTATGTGTCTGGCTAAGTTAAAAGGATGTCATTTCACAATAGAACATTACTTTTAGATTAAATAAAAGTTGGTTTTATTAGTTGTTTCCATTTAGCATAATTAACTTACGGAATATACTTATTATGCACAAAACTAACTAGTTTCCTGACGTTCAATTTATGGCACTGACAAAGGTTAGACACAATTCAAGTTGTGATAAAGAAATTAATGAAGTCGTATGTTATTTCATACTGTCGTTAGACACTCGGAACATGATAATGACAATCATCAAAAGCTATTTATACAGTATTTCATATGAATTTATTGTATTGTAGAATTTGAATAAATTTCAATTAATTTATATGAAAACAACTTAATTATGAAAGTACAATTTTTTTATTATTTTAATATTATTTCTAACATTTTTGAAAATTATTAAATAACAACGACACTAGTATTAACAAATACTAATGTTAATACTAATGTTTTGTTACTAACTTTCATCTGTTGGTGTAACGTATTCCTCTGAAGCCAAATTAGCTTCAGGTTCGTCCGAAGTCTGCAAGGGAGACAGTGTAAGCGTATCGTTGAGTTCTGCCAGTGGTTCTTCGTGTTCGATCTCGGGATTATAGTGTCCCGAAATCTCAGCAGAGCTCAGGTTGTCAATTTCAGACGCCACCTTATCGCTGGCTTCAACGAACGTTGAGAACTGAGAATAAACAACATTTTTGTAAAATATACAAAAAAGATTCTTCTTTGATTAGGTTGGTGAAATACAGGAAAATAGTACCTCGTTCTCTAAAACCTTTGTTGCATCCAGTTCAGTACTATCACACTTGACATGCTCAGTCGTTTCGTTTATACTGGTGCACGTGAGAAGCTCTGTGGTTTTGTTTAAGTTAGCACCTTCGACAGACTCAGTTATTTCAGTTACATTAGTGGAATGTGAAGACTCTGCTGTTTGATTGAGGTCTTCACAGCTAATAGGCTGACTTGTATTATTTAAGTTATCAGGCTTGCAGTGATCACTAGTTTGATTCAAGCTAAGAACCTGTGGAGTGATAATAGTAATTATAGTGCAATATTGTCATTTACCGATAAGCTAATTAAAATGAGAGAATTCTTTCATACCGATGGTTCTGAGACAGTGGACGGAATTAATTCTTTGTTTGTAGACTCAACTGTGACAGTGTTGTTCAAATGTATCAGCTGTAAATGGTTTGAATTTAAGATACATAAATTGTGATGTAAATTATTATTAATACTGGATACTGAATCCAATTTTAGCAATTTTTGAAATAAATATGAATAAAATATTTAAATATAAATTAAATATAAATATAAATATCATCTTACACTTGGATTTGAGACGTCCAGAGAATTTGTTGTGCTCTTTGACAGGTCAATTTCAATATTTGTTATATTTAATTGATGGGACTGTAAAGGAAATTCAGAATATATATTGAAGTTAACAATTTTCTGTTGATACAGTAAACAAGAACAAAATCATATATTACCTTATGATCTGAGTTGTTAAAGGAGTTTAATGATTGGTGTGTACTTTCAGCAATATCAGTTGTTAAGTTTAACTGTAGAATAAAAATTTCACTTATGAATGAGGAACTATTTTATATCAGATTTAAACAAACAATATGATTGTATTTACCTTCTGTGCTGCAATGTCCAGATGATTTAACGCATTACTTAAAGATTCAAGAGACTCAGTGGTTCTGTTTAACTGTAAAGTCTGAAATGAAATAAAATTAGGGTCATTTATATTATATCCATTCTTGAGTCACTTGTACATAAATACTCATTTACACATTAATATAATACCTTGTCTAAAGTGGCATTCAGTTTTAGACTGAATACACCTGTTGATAGTTGGGTATCCACTGTATCATTTAACTGTAGATGTATATCCTGAATAAAGCAGTTTCGTTAATTAAACATTTTAAACATTATAATTCTAATTTTAGAATTAAATAACTTCCGATTAATTTTCAAGTACCTTTTCTTTCAAGTCATCCTGTGAACTTACACCCTCGCATGTCGTTAGATAGAGATCAACTGTATCGTTAAAGTCAGTGTTCTGACAGAATAGGTTTTTATATCAGAATGAGATTACGGTACATTTTATACTAATGAAATGATTAAATGATGAGTTGTATTGATTACCTGTTCTTCTGAAAGTTCCGATGTATTTAAGACTCCGCCTCTATGAACAGCTACTGTTTCATCAAACTGAAATAATGAAAAACAATAATATATAAGTATATAAAACAATGGTTTGTTGATTGACACAATTTGGTGCATAATTGTTTTTTGCGAATAATTTATTATAATAGTCACCTTTTGACTTGAATCTTGCAATGTATTTATATTTGCATTGTGCTCTGTTGCTTTTGTCTCCTTCAATTCCGCTGACTGTAAAAAAGATTACATATGAATTTTATACATTTCAGTGTACATTTCAGTAACAAAATTGGTTCTGAGTATTACCTCTGTATTAGTGGCATCTAACAAATTAGTCCCATTGCTCTCACTGTTAAAATGCTGGGTTATTTCATCGAGTTTCAAAACCTATATCATCAAATTACATGAGTTAACAATAATGTAAATAATAAAGGGGAAAATGAAAAATGTATGTCACTTACGATGGGCACCTTCTGTCCTGATAGTTCCAACAAATTCAACGTATTGTTTGTCAGTTGGATGTCCTCAATTGATTCATTAATTTTCAAGTGCTGCAATTAAGATAAATAATTCTTTTAATGTAATTTACAGCTATGTAATATTATGAAGATTCTAGTAAATTGTAACAATTGTAACACTGTGTATTAAGGACGTGAACATTTACATACGTACAAAAACACACACACACACACACACACACACACACACACACACACACACACACACACACACACACACACAGAAAAACACAATAAATAATGTTT
>JABFPB010000669.1:0-33752 GCA_022817645.1 Ceratoteleas bidentatus
CAGTAGGAGAAGTCTGCGCTTCTCCCACTGCTGCGCGTGGGAGAAGTAGGCACTTCTCCCGCACGAGTAAGGAAAAAGTAATTTTTTCCTCGCTTTTGAGGGAAAATGATAATACTTATTGATAATAACTTATTTGTAATTTTAATGCATTTATTTTAACGCAAAATATATTTTTCCAGGCTCAGGAAATGCACATAAAGAAAAACAAGGTTTTACATTGAAGAAATTGATTCTTCCAGAATCCGCGATTCACAACTTTTTGGTGATGGTCGCGGACAACAGTATAAAAGAACTCGAAACGTGTGGCTACCTCTGTGGAACAAGAACCAAAAAAGAATTGAAAGTGACACATGTGGTCATACCTCAGCAGACCTGCACGAGAAACACATGTACAGCAGAGAATGAGGATGAGGTGACGGAATATATATTGCGCGAAAAACTGGAACAGTTTGGGTGGATCCATACGCACCCAACACAAACCTCGTTCATGTCGAGTATAGATATGCACACACAATACGCACACCAAAAGTTACTCCCAGAGGCAATAGCCGTCGTTTGTTCGTTGCAATCGAACGAGACAGACATATTTAACTTGATGGGAAGTGGACTCAGAATTATAGGCGAGTGTAAAGAACTAGGTAATCACTTGCATACAGAGCCAGATTCTGAGATTTACCAGAAAGTTTCTCATACAGAACTTGAAGGTGATATGATTGTGCCTGTAGTAGACCTACGTCTTTAGTTGTACTTAGGTGATAATGTTAGTTCATCGGTCACAAAAATTACCAATCTGGTTGAGACTATGGATATGCACCTATGATCCCGACGTTCTGCGAGTAGTTCGTTGAGTACCTGAACGTGCAGAACGAGCTACACACCGACAGCAGCTGGAAGCAGCTGCTCCCTAGTTTGACCCAGTACCCGAACAGTGCAAAATGTTCCTCAATGTAATGATTAACGTGTTCATTTATTAATGTGGCGTAAACGCCAAACAAAAAATGTGTATGCATGTGCACGAGATTATTTAATTTGCTAGCTTTACGACAGTCATTACTTGAAAATAAGTCGCGCGTATTTTATAAAAATACTGGCAATCATATTTTGTTATTGTTTCGTTATGTTTTCATGTATAGATTAGTACACTGGAGATGTTTTAATATACTGTTCCCTATATATTCTGTTGATAAAGAAAACAGAAATGTAGAACTCGATTATAATTTTATTAAACTGTTAAATATGTATTAAGAAATAAAAACTATTTTTCATTTGAAGATACAGCAACAGAACATTTTAATAATTTGCGCTAATAATTTTTGAGGCTCGACAATAAAATTTTTGTTCGCCAAAGATTTTTGGTTTTGAAGAAGAATAAATTGAACTTTGAAACGGAGAGAATTTTCTAGGTGTAAGTTGATAATGTACTATGCTATATTAGGAAGAATAGTTTCATGCCTTTATAGCATCCCTAACAGACAAACCTCTAAAACACGTAGATTCGAAATGGAACCTATGTAGAATCTACGTGCGAATGTTCCTCCAATTACTGACCAATATTGGACCCATTATTTATCTGTCATATTGGTCAAATATGATGCCAAAATGCGGACACAGCTACACCCAATAACCCTCGTGGGACCGGCGGAACCGTAAACGAACGTTCGCTTTCGGTTCGTTTTCAGGTCGTTTACGAAATTACAAATATTTAAGAAAATTTTAAAATATAGAAATTGCAAAAATTTAAGAAATTTTGAACATTTAAGAAATATTGAGAATTTGAGAATTGTTTATACATAGACACATTTTGGAAATTCGAGGAATTTTGAAAATTTGAGTAATTTTTTTAACTCAAGAAATTTTAGAAATTTTGAAAATTTGACACATCTTCATAGTTCAAGAAATTGAAAAAAATTTGGTAATTTGAACATTTTTGAAAATTCGAGAAATTTTGAAAATTTGAGTAATTTTGAAAATTTGAGAAAATTTGAAAATTCGAGAAATTTTGAAAATTTGAGTAATTTTGAAAATTTGAGAAAATTTGAAAATTCGAGAAATTTTAAATATTTTGAAAATTTGAGTAATTTGAAAATTTTTAAAATTTGAGAAAATTTGAGAAATTAAAAAAATTTTAGAAATTTTGAAAATTCGATACATTTTCATAGTTCGAGAATTTTGAGAAAATTTGAAAATTCGAGAAATTTTGAAAATTTGAGAAATTTGTAATATTTAATAATTTGAAAATTGTTTTCGAATATTTGAGAAATTTTGAAAATTTGAGAAGTTTGAGAAATTTTGAAAATTTGAGAAGTTTGAGTATTTTGAAAATTTGAGTAATTTAAAAATTTTGAAAATTTGAGAAATTTAGAGAAATTAAAAAAATTTGAGAAATTTTGAAAATTCGACATATTTGAGAAATTTTGATAATGTGATAAATTTTGAAAATTCGAGAAATTTTGAAAATGATTTAAGATATTTGTGAAATTTTGAAAATTTTTTACGTTAAGCAATTAGAGACATTTGGGAATGATAAATTGTGATTTGAAGATTTGATAAATGTTGAAAATCTCATACATTTAGAAAATTTTTTAAGAATTTGAGAATATTTAAGAAAATTTCAGAAAATCTGAAAATTTGAAAAATTTTGAAAACTCAAAATACGAGATTTTAGAGAATTTGAGAAATTTTGAAAATGTAAGGAATTTTGAAAACTCGAGATTTTTTGAATATTAGAAAAATTTTGAAAATTTAACAATTTTTGAAAATTTATGAAATTTGAAAAAGTCTAGATTTTTTGGAAATTTTGAAAATTTGAGATAGTTAGAAAATTGTTAATCTATAAATCTTACGTTTATGAATTTACTATGAGATTTTAACCCAGAAACCTAAACGAACCCAAAGCGACCCCAAGGCGAACTGTAAACGAACCGAAAACGAACCGAAAGCGAACGTTCGTTTACGGTTCTGCCGGACCCACGAGGGAATTGACCAATTTCAATGGGAATGGGGATGTGGTTTACTGTTTCAGGAAGAGCGAAGGGGCAGTTCTATGAAAATGAGACAGGGAATCAATGGTCGAGGGAAAAATAAATAACACACGGAAACAAATAAATACAAGGTAAGGATAATAGGTGCAATAGAAACCCCAGCAAATTACCCAGCAAATTACCTTAAACCCCCAGTAATAATAATAAAGAAAAACAAATTTATCGCAAAAATACGTTTTACTTAGCCTATATTCGTAACAAAATCTTACAATTTATCAATTGGGAAATAATAATATCCCCAACGGAACCGAAAGTTCAAAAAACGTTTGGTGAAGGTTTCTATTGCGGTTGTGTAAAGGTTCCTGGAACATTCAGAACATTCTGTAAACGTTTAGACAACGTTCAAATTTCTGGCAACAAAGTTGCTAGAACGTTCTCTAAACGTTTGAGGAAGCGTACGCTGAGAGATATCATCAAGAATGTCTTGTTTACATATAAGTCTTGTGGCTCAGTAGTAAGGAGTCCACTAGGTAGTATGGAGGCTTGACTTCGAATTCCAGTGATATCTTTTTAAGAGAGTAAACGTTTCATATAAACGTTCAGGTAACCTTTCAATAATTTTACAAATTTTTAAAAATAAAAAACTGTCCACAAATTTTTTTTTATAAAAAACTGTAACTTTTGTGAAACGTTTGGGTGACGTTAAGACATAACGTCGCCCGAACGTTTCACCAACGTTACAGTTTTTTATTAAAAAAATTTTTTTAAACAGTACCAAGTGGACTCCTTACCACTGAGCCACGAGACTCAAATGTAAACAAGACTTTCTTGTTGATATCTCTCAGCGTACGTTTCCTCAAACGTTTAGAGAACGTTATAGCAACTTTATTGTTTGAAATATGAACGTTGTCTAAACGTTTACAGAACGTTCTGAACGTTCCAGGAACCTTTCTCGAAATGTTGTGTACGTTTCGAGAAACGATGAGATAACGTTCCACAGCTGGAAACTTTTAACGTTGTTTAAATGTTTACAGAACGTTTGGAACGTTCAAAAAACTTTAGACAACGTTTAGGAAAATGTTCGCCAAACGTTTATTGAACTTTCGGTTCCCTTGGAGATATAGAACGTTTGATGTTCATGCGGAATTCAGAACGTTTAATGATGTATAAGTGGAATTACAATATAAGACGTGAAATCATGGCAATGTTTTTCATATAATTTGTTATCAGTATAAGGTATTTTTACCATTTTTCTTTTAATGTCGGACAACGAACAACTGAATTCCGCATCTACATCATTAACATTTACAATACATATGCCTATAAGTTTGGAGTCGCAGGGTTGTGTAAATAATGACGCTGTGTTTACAAACCGTTTACATGTTAAAACTATTGTATTGGTCATTTGCATGATTTTCGTTACTGTCGCTATTGTGTTATCATTTAACATACAACAGTTGTCTTTAAACTGTGTACTGATTTTATAATTATTTAATGTAACACATTTAAGTTCAACAGGATCACTTATATTTTTTACGGTTTTCGATTGTTTTTCCAAATTAGTTCCTGCTTGACATGGTGCAATTGTATAATCTTCTATAGTCCTGTTTAATAACTGTTGTAAACAGTTTCCGGAAGGATGAATTTTTCTTTTAATATATTGCATTTCATTTTCAAATATAAAAGAACTAAATTCATCCAGAGCTCCAAATTTCTTTACATCGTTCGGTAAGTGTATTAAACTGTGCACGTTGTACGTTAAGTTTTCTTCTCCATAGAATTCTTTATAATTGGCGACAAAAAATGTAAGTAATTTTTCCGCGTATTCGTTTAATTCATAACAAATCTCTACGTCACACAAAATTCGAATACCTATACTTAATGATAAGAAATGGACATATACATCTGCAGGCATAAAAAGTTTCATTAATGCTATGCCAGTGTATAATACAAACTGGCGGCACTCTGTACCTTTCCAGTATTTGATATCGAAAATACTACGCGGCATTCTCGAAAATTCACCTGGGATGCACGTCCTGAGTTTAATAAGCATATCAGATAATTTTGTCAAAGTTTCCGCGTCTATTACAACAGATCTTATTTTTTTTTGTACAAGTAATGTTATCATTTTTTTCCCGACGCTGAGACACACGCAGTGCAAATAATCTACGGGAAATTGAGATATCATGTCAATATCAAGTTGTGCTAAAAATGACGTTACTACATGATGTGAGGGTTGATTTCTATTTCGGAAAGTATCGTTTTTTCTCAACCTTGAATTTAATGCTGGGAACGTCATTCTTCTTTGACAAGAAACGCCATCTTGTTCGCATTTAGAACAACCACTTTTTGCATTAAACTGTTTAATGCATTTTACAAAAGCCAGTGCGGGCGCATCACAAACTACGGCATTTAACATTACAGTATATAGGGATTCCATTATCTGCAATCCATTGTCTACTAAATTCTTCATTTCACCGACAAAATATAGAAGGAATAGTATATTACGCAACTAGGGCGGGAATCGTCTTTCCCGCCGTGTTGCGTACGATATTTTTCACAACAAGTGCACGGGAAACTTAATTTCCCTCCCTGAAAAGTGGGAGGGAATTGGCCATTTCCTTCCCGGTTTTTAGGGTGGGAAATTGAGTTTCCCATGCACGTGTGGTGAAAAATACATTATCATCCCGCGTGGAAAAAATCAATCAAGACTGTTGCCAAACGCATGCAGACTACATACAGACCATTATTAGTTTGGATATAGTCTGGAAACAGTCTGGATATTATCTGGTAGTAGTATAACGTAGCATACTACTAGTAGTATAACGTAGTATACTACCCCGATAGAACAATATGTATATTATACATATATTAGATGTATATCAAATTGGTGTTCTATCTGGGTACTACCTGACCGAATCCAGATTTATTTTTTTCACTAGGGATATAATGCAGAGAAGTTTTACAAATGCAAATATAATAATAAGGAAGGTTCAAAAGATGCGATGATGCTATGAAAAAGTAACCAAGTCGTACAAACAATGCAAATATCTTGGTTTTATTTATGTAATTTGATCGATCGCAACTTGTTAGTAAGACATTGTAAGAACATTTCGTTAGTCAGTTTCTTCCTGCAACTTAATGTATGATAAAATATTTATATATCATTTTTACAGTGGTACAACTATGAAGTAATGAAAATTTCTTTTAATATTAATAATTTAGTATATTTGTGGAATGTCTGTGTTCTTAGTCGCGAGTCCGACTGCTGTAACCCTCTCAAACTGGATTAATACAGTAAAGTGTATCCTGTTCATTTAAAAAAAATGTACATCTAAGGTGTCATGTGAATTAAAATTTTTTATCTTTTAAATCACATGACACCACTTTCTATGAAATTTGTATTTATATATTTACAGTCAAATACAAAACAAATATAATCCTGCAAAGATAATGTAACTTATATATCGACTGACTTCATCCTAAAATATTTAAAAATATTCTTAGAACATCGAAGCTTCTTTTAAAAAATGCCCATTCAGCTTGACCAACGCTTCCTCTGACAAAATCCGGCATCTTCTTCGTAAGAACCCTCGATATTTTAATGACCCTACCATTCTTTATTTGGAACTTCCTTTCTGATTCGCAGTTTAACTCAACCTCCACCTGAATCACCCACAACTAGTCCTCCTTACATCACACCAATCCATTATCCTCCCATCAAATTCGAACACCGCTCACCCTTCACCCCAAATAATCCTCCCTTCTCCTCTCAATCCACTCATCATTTCGAATCCCCGCATCTGGTACTGACCCCGATGCCACCACCACTTCTCCCAGAAGACGACTTACCGGAAGTCCTAGTCTCACCGTGCGAACGTATCCCAGCACCCCAGCCAATGATTCATCGCCAGCCTCGCTCTCATGAGGCTGACTAACTCTCCTCGTGGAACCGATGTCGAAACCCGGCGGTTCTACTTAGTTCGTGGCCGCGCCAATACAATGTGGCGATATCGCAACGGTGGTCCCGCGTGGGCGGAAGCGCGCGCAGAAAAAGAGGACGCGCGATAAGGACGAACTCGAGGAGCAAACGTTCCGAATCGGCGATACGCTCGAGCGGCTCTGGCGCGGGGGTGTCGCGCGTTTGTCGTACATTAAACGCTCGTGTTAACGGCCGAAGAATTTCGGCTCGTTTCGCAAACGCCCGCGACGTTGATTGCGCAAGCGCGGGCTCTAGGTGTGATAGCGATTTCTCGATTAGCCGGAGGATTGATGTCAGTGCGGCGAAGCCGGCTATGTAGGCATCGCGTTTGTCCTCCCACCTTCGATTGTCGTCGGGCGTTGCATCCTCGCCTAGCAAAAAACGCCGATTGAGTAATTGGAACACGACCTCTGTCAACCCCCGCTGACCCTACATGGCCAGCGGAAACGACCGCGCCGAGGAAGCTCCCGGTGTACGGCGTTGCGCAACCGGGATGCATTTCGAATTACGCGGCCAATCAGACGCTCGCCCGCACAGTCGCGGGACTCGCTCCATTGTACTCCCACGTGGTACTTATTATGCGACGTTCTCCCAGGATGTTGGAAAAGAAGATGAACCTCGCGGTGGCCGATGAACCGATACTCTTGTGTAAACAAAGATCCAGACGCTACCTACTCCTAATGGATTCGATTTACGACGCTTTTAAAGACGTTCTACCGCGAGACAACGACAGGGTTGGTCGCGATGCGGAGTAATGGGCCAGAGGTGTGAGGAGACAATCGGAGGGGCCACCTTTCACCTTTTATGAAGAGTCGTGCGAGATAGTAACGGAAATACATAGATCACGAAGACATTCTTGTCCTTCGACAGCGTCGTTTTCACCTGAAGAAGTGTCTCGGCCTCGGTCGGGAGAGAAATTGTCCATTGGCTGGGTTTGATTGAATATCAGCGTGATATAGATTAACATTCCGATAGGCGCAGGTCGAGGGATAAATGAACTTTCAAGTTGCCGAATAAAATGTTTCGTTAATGATGAAGTATCGCTTAACGAGTGTCAGGTCGAGAGCAAGAGGAATGGCGCGCGGTCAGAATTTGGTTGCCGACGCGTCTGGTACCAATGACGCGGTGATCGACGTGGACAAATGATGGGGCAAAGACATAGGGGGTGACTGTTCGAATCAGGAGAAGCGTTTTGCATTATCATAATATGCCCATTTGTAACTACAAATTGAGTTACCCCCATCCGCCGGCGAAGATATTTATATGACTATCCGTTAAATCGCGAACGATACTCGGCGCGATCGAGGGCTCGGGCGTTCGGGCCCCGATGAACCGCAGATAAATCGCTCATGGGTGGCCAATGAATCGCGTTTCGCCCGTACGTCGGCGCGATATATTTTTCACGGCGGATGCGGCGCTCTCGTCAGTATCAATCGGGAAAATCGTTAATTAAGTGCGTCGTTACGAGCAGCGGCTCGGCTCGACACTCTTTTCGGCCGTTCGGTATAACGAAGATCGCGCATATTTCTGCGCTCGCGAGTAAAATCGGCGCGCGTATGCTGTTATTTTACGGCGGATAATGGTCTTCAACGTAATGAGGTCCGTTATTATCTGTGGCATAAACATACCAGCCGGGAGACCACCCACGCGCGATCCCGCGTAACACGAACGGGGGACAATGTGTAACAATCTCTTCACGGGCGTCGTGTGAAATCACGTATTAGTCATCCGCAGAACGAGGATGAGCCAGACAAATATATTATCTGCCGCTACCAGACGTTCCAGCTTCGCGCCAAACTCATTGTTCTGTTTGTTCTTTATTCGCCGTGGATGTGGATGCTTTGTTTGACGGATGGTCATTGGTTAGAGGCGCTTATTATTGGATTACATTGGGCATTGTGCGATGAGAAATGAGAAAACGATTTTATTAATGATGATACAGCCGGGTATGTGTAGTCGAGTATTGCTGGTAGACTTCGCAGTAGGCTTTCGATATAGATGTGTGAAATGTTCTTGAGTCTTATGTTTCGATACGATTTTTCTTTTGAAAACGTAGAGAAGATAAGGGAAAGGATTCCGTGTGTGTAACAAAATCGGTACGAATCGGTGAATAAAAGATTTTCATTAATGGTTGTAATGATAAAAAACTTTGGGTTGTGAAATCATCACTTCATAAATTTTATTTTTAGACATTAGTTATTACTTACTAACTAGAACGATTTACAGTTTATAGTAGTAATAATAATTTAACACTCTATTTAAATTGTAATTAATTGGGATAGTAACCGATTTTTAGTAACTCCAGAGCAGGTCTAATTATTGAATAAATGTGTGGGAAATATACGCATCGTTGAATAAATTAGTTCTGACCGTTAAAATGAAAACCCTCATTTTAATTTGTTCTGCGACAGAGCATTAAAAAACTTGCCTACACGTGACAACATTTCGTTTCACGAATCGTCGTTCCAGCAAAAAATGTCACGCGCCTTTGGAAACGCTGCAATGTTTACTGCGCCATAAAAAGCCAATTGAAAATGTAACATTCGTGAGAATGAAGTTTCGAATTATAAAGGTTGCCAGACCTGTCAACCTATATATACTGATTTTTATTCATTCCAAATGTATATTTAATTTGATGTTTACGACAGCGTTTATAAAATAAATACCCAGTTATCAAATTTCTATCTGCCCCGCGACGAAAATGATCCCAGCACCTCTGCTGTGAAGAGATGAATATCTCGGCGAAGATATTTCGCAGAATCGCTCGTTTACGAGAATAATTAAAGATTAATTTACGTCCTTTTTCGCCACGTTCGTCCCATGTAGTCGATCTGTTAACGGTAGTTTTACATACGTGTGTACACGTGTGCCCGGCGCTGCGTCATATACGAATCTCGGATAGCCTTTGGAGCAACAAAAAATAACACGAATCGCGCGCGGGGGAAAAAGCGACGAAAAAATGTCGCCCGGGGATTTTTGCACGCTCGAAATGACGTTAATTCGTAGTGATCGCAGATTTGCGATTGACCGCGGAACATTCAACTTTCTTCCACGCGGTCGTTAAAATTTGCCGCCGGCGACTGCGAATTCACTCGTGCGAGTAACTACTGACACGTACACGGTCAAGATCGCTTTAATAGTCGCTAAACGCATTGTCGATTTTAAACACTCGATATAATGTAGGCGCCGCGCGGCTCGTAAATCAGCCGAATTAATTGCCCGCAAAAAGAGAAACCGCGACATGCGGCAGTCACCCCGCTGCAACAGCGGCCATTAATTGGACACGCCGATCGGGTCGCGATACAATGCCCGCACCGCAACTCCAATTCCGCCGCCAATTTTTGCCCGGCTTTCGATCGCCCCGAAACCCCCTCCCCCGCAATCCCGGCCGCATTTTCAATCAACGCGCGTCTGCGAACATTTTGGCGAAACGCCTCTGCGGAGATGCGAATTTGCGAAGCGAGCTTCCGCGCTACGCAATTCGAAATGTTATTCCGAATCGTGCTGCTTCTGTTGTCGGTACTCTATAATTTCAGCGGGATCTTTGATCACCCCCGACCAAGGCTTCCCTCCAATATTCTCGCGGCGAACTGACATATTAGACCATCCCTTCCATCGCCGTCAATCGGATCTCATCAACGGGTACACGAAAACGCCGCCACGCAACGCCGGTTGGGAAACAATTTTATCGGTCGGACAAAAACAGGCTTATCTCCACGCAAATAACCGCGTATCTGAAGTCTTACGTGGTAAGGTCAAGTGTTGCTGGGAATATTGGCACGGCCGCACGAGATTCTCATTTGGAGCGGGTCTCGTGACCGAGTGACTTCGCGAAAAAAGTAGCGCGAGTTTTCCCCATCGTTTGAACGATGTTTGCGAAAAACGTGACTGAGGGCGGCAGAAGGACGGTGGGCAACTGGACGCTGCGCCCGATTAAGTTGAAATTGAAGAAGCCGGTCCCGAGTGATATCGCGATATCGCGCAGTCACGAGCCCAAGCCGATTGTTAATTTGGCGGAGGAAATCGGCATTTTGCCCCACGAATTGAGTCCGTACGGAAGCAAAAAGGGCAAAGTCAGTTTAGATGTCTTGCAAAGATTGGCCTGCGGGGAGAGCGGCAAGTATGTGGTGGTGGCTGGGATCACGCCGACGCCGCTCGGCGAGGGCAAGAGCACGATGATTTTGGGACTCGTGCAGGCCCTCTCGGCGCACAAACGGAGAAACTCATTTGCCACTCTCAGACAGCCGAGTCAGGGCCCGACGTTCGGTATCAAGGGCGGAGCGGCAGGTGGTGGTTATGCTCAGGTGATGTGCTCTACAATTTCGAACTGTTCGCTTTGCCGCGCGATCCCTTTGCGGAACAAATTATAATATTATTATAAGAAAGCGAATTACCGAAGGCCACACTGGGAAACACTTTGTGCCGAATGCTTTCTTCAGATTAACTTATTTGCATTGCGATTTCAATAAATAAACGAATCTTTATCCGAGCGGCTCTTTGTCCGAAAAGTTGCGCCATGTGCTGACGTCGCATTTTAAATTAGGTCATTCCAATGGAAGAATTTAATCTACATCTAACAGGTGATATTCACGCTGTGACAGCGGCGAATAATCTGCTGGCCGCTCAAATCGATGCGAGATACTTTCACGAATCGACGCAAACGGACCCCTCGATCTTGTTTGACCGATTGGTACCTGCCGTGCACGGCATTAGAAGGTTTTCGAATATCCAGTTGCGGAGATTGCAGAGATTAGGCGTTTCGAAAACAGATCCTGCCGAGCTGACAAATGAAGAACGAGCCAATTTCGCCCGCTTGGAGGTTGATCCGCAAAAAATCACGTGGACCAGAGGTACTGTTGACCTGATTTTATAATGTGGGTCTGGAGATAAGGCTGGAGCTATAAAAACTCGATCCTGTTACTCTAAACCCATTAGTTTTCCCACGATGAGAAACCTTAAGCAGGATAATGTTCTTTGAATAATATATTCTCCGCTTATTCGTAGTGCCCTCGAAATATTTATTCCGACAAAAACGATTCTCCGTCTTGCTCGTTCGCATGTTTCGCTGCTCGCTCGTTTGTTGCAATATAATACCCTATTTTTTAAATTATTAGTGCTGGATACTAATGATCGATATTTACGTAAAATAACCATCGGCCAGAGTCCATCGGAGAAAGGATTAACCCGCGAAACTGGATTTCGTATCTCTGTGGCTTCGGAAGTTATGGCGGTATTGTCGTTGTCTACTAGTATCAAGGACTTGAAAGAACGTTTGGCCAACATCGTCGTGGGATTCAATAAATCAGGTCAACCTTTACTAGCTGACGATTTTGTAAGGATTTAGTATTGTTTTCTGTTAAGATAGATTTTATATAGCTGCACTTGACTTTTTCTGATGGTTCCTCTTGTTTTTAATTACGATGTATGTCTTGCGTAGGGAGCATCAGGAGCAATGGCAATCCTTCTCAAAGAAGCAATCGAGCCAACATTAATGCAAAGTGTCGAAGGCACTCCCGTTCTGGTTCACGGGGGACCATTTGCGAACATAGCTCACGGCTGTTCTTCCATAATAGCTGATGCCATTGCGTTAAAACTTGTTGGACCTCTAGGAATCGTTGTCACCGAAGCTGGATTCGGTTCAGATATTGGCATGGAGAAGTTCTTCAATATTAAATGTCGCACTTCGGGTCATCATCCGAATGCCGTTGTACTCGTGGCCACCATTAGGGCAATAAAAATGCACGGGGGAGGACCAACAGTGTCACCTGGAAAACCCTTGCATAAGGCTTATCTTGAGGAAAATCTGGAGCTAGTGTCCAAAGGCATCTGTAATTTGGAAAAACATATAAGCAACGGTAAAAAGTTTGGTGTTCCTGTGGTGGTGGCTGTTAATGCTCATGTGTAAGTTCCTTGTCAGTCAAGATCCATCTTGAACAATTGAGATGTTATATATTAAAACTTCTCCGGAGCACGATACTTATTATGGCGAGTTTTCACGCCCAGCAATTGTTGTATCACTGGTAATATTCTTTATATGCGTACTTGTACTGTTAGGAGAGATTCTGAGAAAGAGTTAAAACTGGTCAAAGATGCAGCGATTGCAGCAGGTGCCGAAGATGCTGTAATATGCAATCACTGGTCAGAAGGTGGATCTGGTGCAGTAGAACTTGCAGACGCTGTTATCAAAGCGGTGGAAAAACCAAACAGTTTCCGGTTTTTGTATGACTTAGACCAAGGAATAGAGGAAAAAGTGAATATTATTGCTAAAGAAATGTATGGTGCTGGAAAAGTTATCTTATCTGATAAGGTACGAAGTCTTCAATTAATTTATACATTCTGAAAAATGTAGTCTTTCTATTGAAGCTTTTTCTTTTTTAGGTGAAAGACAAAATCTCGCAATATGAAAAATATGGATACGCGAACCTTCCTCTTTGCATGGCGAAAACGTCCAACTCTCTAACTGGAAACTCGTCCATTAAAGGTGCACCTACAGGATTCACTCTCGACATTACAGATATCGTTTTGTCAGCAGGAGCAGGTTTCATCGTTCCAATGGTTGGGGATGTAAGTGTATTTATCAAAAATATCGATATCGAATGACGGTAGCCTTTGTTACCCAACTTGAAATACTTTTCAGATAATGATGATGCCAGGTTTATCTATCAGGCCGAGTATCTACGATATGGACTGGAATATTGAAAACAATGAAATAGAAGGATTGTTTTAACCTACACGAATCCTCCAGACATCCTGAAGAGTTCACCGGGATTCACCAAGAACTGAAATCGCTCTGTTATCTCGAAACAATACAAGCAACCATACGTCAAGATCTCCAGGAATGCGACAAGGGTGAAATTTTTCGCGAGCCCGAGACGCGAAACTGCAACGAGGTGTCATAAAGCAAAACGATGTCATAAATGAGACGGTCATTTGAGAGTTGTGGTGGATCCAACATGACGTGAAACCCAGTCACATCTTTATTAAAGACCAAGAAAGGCAAAGACTAACTTCATCTCGAAAGTAATACGAGCACGTACGAATACTTGCGGCGGCATATATCGTCCTTACACGAGGTAACGTACGAGCGCTGTTCACCGAATCTGACTTCCGCGTATTGTTCACGACGTGGCGCACTTCAAAACGCCGCTTCTGCTTGTTACGTAAACGTTTTTTCAACGCCCCTTTTTGTTTATTTGGCGCGTTTTGCGACTTAAATACTCGAGGACGATGTGTGTCCCCCGCAAGACAATGGCCTACGTACATGGAAATAGAGTCATTCCGGTGATACCTGCGGTTTCGAATGGCATTTATTAGCACGGCGCGGATAATTCAGAGGAATTTTTACGTCCCTGAAACTCGTATCCACGTAGACTTCCTCCGCCGATCACGTAAATCGTCTTTTGAAGCACACCGCGCGATGAATTGTAGATGCATTATAATGGGCGTCTGATTGTTGCATTAGTATTACATCTAATGGTATTGGTCTGTCTGCGAATAATCAATAGGGTCGTGCACACATTTCATGTTAATCAAGCGTTCTAATGAATGTACAATTGCTTCGGTCCGTGATCCAGTTACGTTGCATTGTATGGACAAGGAGGAGAACAGCTTGGTTTAGTATTCTGTCTGGACGGCTGACGACAAGTATGTGTGGACAGAAATGTACTGTTACCAAAGAACAATTGATTTCCATCGTATCCATGACATTTTTCACCGTTGAAAATAAACGTAATTCAATTTTCATTGAAAAGAACATTCATATTCTCACAAGATCATGCAAGTGAAATTTCCCGATGGAAGATAAAAGTTGATTTGATACCCTCTCAAAAACAGCCTTTGACTATTTTTCGTTTATTCCTTCATACATTCAGACGTGTACTAAAATTTCTCTTTAAATTTGAGTAACACATTGCACACGTTTTCTCCAAGTCCCAGTATTATCAATAATACCAAATGCCCCCAAGAAACGTTCCTTTCCAACAAAAACCTTCATTCACGATTCGACGTCGCTCTGGCACAAGTAATGGAAATGAGTGAAGATGAAAAAGGGTGGGAAGCAATAGGTCGGCGCTTCGGAATTCGTTGTTGCAGTGACTCCCTCTCAGAACCGTGCCAACAGCAGCAGCCGATTCAATCAGAATCATCCGGCGAGGTGGCGCCGGGATAGCGGCATAATACGCGCGTTGGCGTCCTCTCTCATAATACAGTAGCCACATCGCCGCCTATATCCCTTTTGCTTCTCCACTTTTTCCCCCTGTGTCTCGCATCTTCTTTTCATTTCGCTCTTCCCGGCATTACCTTTCGTCGCTACCTTCCCGACTTATGAATACGCACGTAAAACAAAGACGTGTATTCGTCAGAAGACATTGCGCACCTCGATCCCTCCCCCTCGACCCTCCTTCCTACGACAGTTCGCGCACCGAACGACAAGCGCAACTCCCATTTCATCCTAGTCGAATTTGAATGCATTTGTATACAATGGCACGGCAGATTGCCTCGTCCCGTTCGCCGTTGAGTCAACTTTTTGTAACACGCGAAACTGCCAATCGACGAATAATCACTCGTCGGCTTACACTAAGTAATGGCGCTCAAAATTAGTCCTGGCCGCCGTCAAATTATTGGATTGAGCGCGGCGGCGCGGCCCCTTCGTCTACGAACTTCTGGATCAAATCGAGCCAGAGCTACCGCGGTAGCGAGACCGCAATTGTGGCTCCCGGCCGATATTAGTTTTAGACGTGCTCCGCCGGTCGTGAAACGTTTAACTAGTTATTACGGTTAGGATCTGTGGTACTCTCGTTTCTTTAATTTCGACGAGGTTGCCGACGATGCTACGCAGATGGATTTTTTTAATTTCGAAATTAATATCGTTAGGTCCGCACGGACGTAAATTGAAATGGAATTGGCGAAAAAAGTGATGTAAAACAACGCGGAGCGAAACAAACGTCGCCCTGACCTTTATCGTCGCCGATTGCCTCTGCTTTGTTTTTGTTTTCCTCCGCGACCTTGCGCGTTGTTTTGCCTGCCGCTTTGTTTTGATTTCTTGTGTTGTTGTTATTGCTCTTCTAGAAGAGTTTCCGTGGAAAAAACGCGATTACGGGCACGGGGAATTCTAATTGAAAAGGGCGCATCGGATGTTGAAAATGGGCTATTACATATTTTACAAGGTGTAGGGCGGCGCGGTATTGTCTGATCGAAAGTGCTCGCGAGCGCGGGCATCTATCGTCCGTGCGGAAAGAAAGAATGAAAGAAAGAAAGAGTCAGAAACGGTCGTAAGAATAATGCGGAATTTATGGCCAGGTGATTAGGAGCGCGTCGTATTTTGCTGGCTTTTTTGTGGGGCGCGCGGGAAAGCGGACCGCATTCCTGTTCGGGCCTCGGCTGATCCCATCAATTAGCGCTCGCGCATGCAAAGGTCCAGTCAGTGACAATAATTATCGGGCATCATTCGCGCGTTTTACGGCGTCATTACTATCGCTTCCTCTATTATAATTGAGAATTACCGTTAAAAGATCGCCTGTACGCTGAACCCGACTCCGGGGCACTCGATTCAATAACTCGCTTTTTTTGCAATGCCATTTTGCATCATTGCGTCGACAGTCGTCTAAGTACCAACTAGACAAGCAAAAACATCTTGTCGGACGCGGCGATCCTTGTTTCCCACCTCCAACTCTCCGCGCGACCGCTACGTGGCGCTGTACGGCATTCCGCTCGTTTCTCTCGCAAGCACTACTTGATTTTCGCGAGAAACCGAAAAGAACGTCGAAAAAACGTTCGGGTAATTGAAATAGCGATCGAAAAGCGACTCCGGGCACCGTTTGACTTTCGTCAAGTGGCTGCTTAGATGCTCGCCTGCCATTCCTGAGCGCCATTCTTCTTATCATCTGTGTGACAGGTACGAGTGAAATTTCTCGCTAAAATGACAAACGCGCCGACAAAAGCGCTCGGCAATTTGATTCCTCGCTAATCATCGGGGCGACGAAAAAAGTCGGCTTACGGTTTTTCCGCCTGCGGGTAATTCAATCCTTCGAGCGGGACGGCGGCATTAATATTTAATAAGAGTGCAGCGCGCGCTGTCCTTGTCCAATGCCACAGCTAAACAGGCTAAAAGGTCGGAGAAATTTTGTGTGCATTGCGCTACAAGAGCCCGGTCGCCTCGCTCCTCGACCTGTACTCGTCTCCGGAAATTCCAGGACAAGTGGCTCAGCATAGTTGGCAGTGCGGAGCGAGGCGAACGAGAGAAAGACGCGCGATGCTGCGTAAAGTGAGCTGAGGTAATGTATGGTCCACTCTTCTTGCCGTTTCATGCCCCTCTCACGGCAGATAAAGAGAGGAGGGCATTCTCAGGTGAAGCAGGTTAATATCTCGACATTGTGGACACAAGTAATGGGGCATGCGCGCATCGACGCTCTACTGGGTCCACATCTTACCGCGCCGTGTGTGCTCTGCCAGCAGGGATTCTCATAGCCGTTCGACCATTATTTAACTGCGCGTACGCTTTTTTATTTTCCCCTTTTTTCTAGCCGGGAGAAATTTTAGATTCTGCTGATCCGAGTGGCCTCTTCGCGTCTGAGTGGCATTGGCTGCGCGAGGTGAAACCAGATATCGCAGCGTGCGTTTTTGGTTCTCCGCGACGGCTCTTAATATTCGGACTCGAATTCTAATTGGATGTGCTTTTTGTAGAACGCTCCGAGAAACGATGGCGCAGGAAATGTTGCGTCTAACGTTGCCACGAGCGCGAAGGGTACTCGGTCTTGAGCAAACTAATTGGATATGGAAATTTATTGATTGAGGTTTAACGACACTTGCGAGTATCTCCTCAAAAACGAGTGCTTCTGTAGAATCAACGGGCGATGTTAAAACTGATTTTTACACACCCAACAAGCTGGCCTCCGAAGGATCTAGTGTAATGTTTCATATCGGAACTAATGAACGCAATTCACAGCGGATTTGATCCGAGAATTGTGATTGATTTAACATACTGTTTCAGGTTGGAAAAAAGGTGAGCGCTAAAGTTCACCTCGAATATAACTTTAGATCTCACCATGAATCTGATATAAGATCTACTGTGAGAACTGAGATAATTTATTAAACTTGTGCTGAAAAACAACTTTTTCCCTGCCTCTGACTTCTTGAAATCTCGTCAATGGAATTTTCTGAAACGGACTCTTCTGAAAACAGCGAAAGTGTGAATTCGTCATGAAACACTTTACTCTGATTCCCGACACGCATTAGGATTGTTATTAATTGCGGGAACTAGCTTGTGATATGCGAAGCCCCTGGAATTGGCAAAACTCATTGTCGTTAAGTCCCACGCGATCCACGTGCGGTTGCACGTGCGCACACGCACGAGAGTTTGTGCGTGCAACGGATGAGTGCGTGTGCTAATGACAGGCTTGGAAACACCGGTCTGGCGCCAGCGGAAAGCCTTGGGCACTCGTCATTGAAGGATCTCGGCTATCCTCATCAGTTCTCGCCTTCCGGTCTAGTGCGTTCACCCTTTCTTGCCCATTTCACTTCTGTCGCCAGCCACTTTGCTGTTACAATTCAGTCAACCTGACGTCACCCACTTTTTACTCCTCGTCTGCCTGTCGTGCTGCTCATTTTCGATCGGCGCGTTTCCGGGAATCGGATTTCAGGACACTCACACACAATGATCATTCCTCGAAGTATCGGCCCCGAAAACGACGTTCATCCGCTCGCGAAGACATTCCTCGGCGACGAAAAATTCGTATGAATAATTTCCCGTTAACAATCTCTCGGCGCATGAGCGTTAAATAAATGTCAGTCGCGTCCATTCCGCCACCTATTCATTAATACCTTCTGCCGTGACTTTTTTCTGCGCGCGCCATTCACACCACGGCTTTAATAATTGTCGGCTTTTTTTCCTCGTTGGATATTATTTCCTTCTCGGCTCTATCTTGTCTTCGGCCGTATCTCCGCCGCTCGCGACGTGCAAAAATCGCATCGCGATCAGCTTTCAATGCAACGACGCGCGCACGCGCGCGCACAGTTAAATGTCAGGTCGTGACTTTCATGCGGTCTACCACCTGCCATAGGATCGGTAAGTGCGTCGTTATTAATGGCATCCCGATCAGATCGCATCCGGAATAGGCGTAGTGTAGGTTTAGCAGGTTTGTCGGCATCTCACTTTTTTCCGCGGCACAATCCCTGGCTTGCCAGCCCGACAATCAGCTACCTCAAATGATCACTTATATAATGAGCATCGTATTTGAATAATACGATTGCACGCAAACGAATCGTACATGGCTCTTGTGCAATGTCTGCACATGAGCGCCGAATGTTATTGTGACTGAAATGCACAGCCGTTTGCTCAATTATTCAGGTGATGCTGGCGCGGTTGCCATATTTGATCTACATAAACTCTGCCGATTTATATTCAAGAACGTACGACTTCTGTAATGTTCGCTGAAAAATAGGTTCATTGTGGCAGCATTTTTTGGCGGTAATGATGTATGGGTGGTTAGAAATGTCTCCGCTAGCCATATGTATACTGGTGTCAACGGATTTTTTTAAGGTGATGTAGGTAGTGAAAACGTTACAACAACAAACTATATCTTTAAAGGAATGGTGATTTGTTAGAAATTTAAATTGGGATTTCGTGCTAACAGTAATTGTTCTTAATTTACTAGAAAAGTATTTAGAGTTCATTAAGAAAATGACCACGACGGGATTCTATGTGTATTAAAGAATTTGTTGATTGACAACAACTTTTTTCTTGATTTTAAGGTTTAGAAAACCGAAGCTTGCATAATACACTTTCACGTTTTATAACAAAGTATCTTCTTGTATTTAAAAAATCTCTCCTGTGTATATAAAAACTCGCTCTCATCAGTTTGTAAGTTAAAGTTATACAATTTACTAAATTAAAGTAAACAAATTACTTATTAAATAATTAATAATTATATCTAAAGGAATCATTACTTATCGAATTCGGACAAATTACTTTTCGTAACACATACACTAAAGATATATTATGAGTCCCTAATTTTAGGGACTTATCCCTGGTAAAATAAAACATATAGCAAACATATATTTCCAATATATTTTCAATATATTTCCATTATATTTCCAATATATTTTCAATATATTTCCATTATATTTCCAATGTATTTCCAATATATTTTGGAAATACATATTTTTTGGTATTTCTACATATACATATATTTTGGAAATACAATTTTATCATAAAATAAAATTAAATTTTTCTCTTTGAAATAGATTTTGATAGACGTTTGATAGTTGGGGGAAAAGTGTTAATATACTTACCGAGTATGCAAAACTTCACATTTGGATCAATATTATCCGGAATTTAAATAGAGTCATGTATATTTCCGTTACAACTTCAAAAGTTAGTTGAACGACGAATAACGAAAGTGTCTCAGGGCTAAAAAAATTGTTTCCATACACTGAGAAAATTCTCTTGAAAACTAATTATTTCAAAAATAATCGTTACAGTTCATGAAATATATCGTAGAAAATACGAATTCTGCCAACATTTTACGATATATCTCATAAATCGTGCAAATTTGTCACAGCTTTTATGAATTATTTTTCATAGTGTGATATCCTAAACAAAAAATTATGCTAAAATCACATCACTTGTGAACAGTTAAAAAATCAGTAAACTCCCGAAAAAGAGGGAATTTTTACAATTTAGTATTTTCACTTTTTCGACAGTTCAACCTGACTAAATAAAATAACCTGCGTAAATTTTATATCGATTTCGTCTGGTATTTACATAGGATATATGAGCGTCGTACCGATACTGAGACACATACGTGACACACATACAGCACACACAGACCGGCGCGTAGACTTCTTCAACATAGCGAATTCGATAATTATTCACATTATACCATCCAATCCATTTTACGTTCCTGCGATAAAGCAGATTGGCTATCGAAAAGAATCCACGATCGACGTGTTAATTGCCGGCACAAGCTCGCGGCGATTAATCGCGCCAATTATTTTACGTAAAATACGCCGGCGTCTGAAGGTATTCATAATTACGTAACCGCTCGACGAGATGTACGGTTTACATTATATTGGAAGCGCGCGAGTGTTATCGGACTCTGACGAGTCGAGATATTTATAGTGCATGACTTGAAAAACGTTCGTATGAAAATCAAGCACGCACTGTACTTATTGTCGTCGCGTTAATGTGTTCGCACGAAAAAAACAACGTTGAGACAAAGATGGTCTCTTCGACTGAGTTTTCACAATTTTCAAATTAAGATCACACGTGATGTGTGATCCTTATTTGAAAATTGTGACTGGATGGAAATCGCTCCAGCATTTTATGGGAACGCGACGCGATTTTCAGGCAAATTATTATAAACGCGTTTGGGTGGGAATCGTAACACAAAGAACCGATCGGCGCGTTCTCCTTCGGATTGTCGGAAACGCTCGCACGGACGCTAAATTGCATGCGAGTGCCGTGCGCCCACGCTTATCAATCCGACGAACGAGATTACGTGGGCTACTCAAAAATAAGACATCTCGCGTGTTCCCTTTTGTCTGGTTTCTTTGTGAAACTTTGCATCATCGTGTGAATAAACGAACGGAAAATGTCTTCAATCCTGCCGCACGTAATGCATAAACTATTCGTCGACTCGAGTGATCGACTGAGGCGATTGCAAAAATCCTTTTTTTTCCATAAACGTTCGCGGAACAAAGATTCGTTGAACTCGACGTTCGAACGAGGTTGATCTCCGCGGGCAGAATCTTGGGCGAAGGAAAGTCGTTCGGTCAGTAAAACTTCTTCACTGTCGCACGAAGAAATTTACTCTCGAACGCATTCCATTCCAAGTGCATTGTTTATTCCCGACAGTAATATACGAACCGCTCGAAACTTAATTAACGTTAATAATCAGACTCATTAATTAAGGTAACGTATTGCTTCGGCTTTGAATAAATGCTTTTCAATTGCCCATAGTTCGCAGCGTAAATAACGTTTTCACGCCCCATTTTGTCCGCGCAACACACGTAGAAAGTAACAATAAATACAACGATGACTTTTCGCCAAGCAAATAATCGTAAAGAAAAGAATAAAAAGTCGCCGGCCGCAACGAGTTGCCGCATCTTCGGTGATTCGTCAAACTGGAGTACGCAATTTGGCGGATGGTTGTAAACATAAACGTAATTTTTAACGCGGGTGTAATGATTTTCCGCATCGGAAAAAGAGCAGATCTTATTGCGTATAATGCCCATTTTTACGTGCAACCATAAAAAGCAGCCAATCATAAACTCAATCTGATCCATTAACCGTTAACCATAAACGAGTAACTATAAACTAACGCTGATGAAGAATGATCCATTAACCATTATCCGTGAACTATAACAAATATGTGCACATCTAGCCTGTACGTAAATGCGCGAGTCAATCGCGAGAGAGGAGAGGTCGGCGTTGAGGTCGCTGTGTAAATTGGTCGCTTGAGTGTTACCGCTGATCTATGGCTGCAGCCGCGATTCTTATGAAGTGGTATCGAGATTGGGTCGCTGTCATCAAAGTTCGCCCCAACTTTATAAAACATTCGAATTAAAGCTCGGTAATAATCGTGTCGATCGAACGCAGCTCAGTAATTACAGATAACCATAAACTTGTCCGCAATCATTTTAAACAAGACACTCAAGCAACACTCCTTAAACCGTTTTCTCACAGGAAAAATGATCTTAAGCAAAGACGCGTTCGAAAAAAGCCTCTCGCCCAATAAATAACGCCATTGTACTCGTTGCAGCAACGTAAAATCGATGCATTATCCTCGCGCATTTTTCACGGAAGGTGAAATTAGATATTTCCTCAACGACACCCCGTAAACGTGTGTCGCCTTCGAGCACGGGTACCACCTCTTAATCGGTTCATAACTGCGCATATCTAATCTCTAATGATACACCTCCACTTCGAAATCGAACGACCGCAATATAACACATCCTTCAACGATTTACGTTTCAACGATTATCCCGCAGATAAACGTCCGTTCTCCCTTCAGCCGGCGAAACTCTCCTCCGGCCGAAAAAAATTTGCCGCCATTTTTTGTCCCGACTACCCGTGGCGCAGTCGCATTTCCGACCGCCGACCAACTCGGCTTCAACTTTTGCAATTGACTAACTGCCGGTGGATCGCCCTTGATTTATTCTAAGTAAAGCGGCCGCGCGTAACGCTCGGCGCGGCTTGTCGCGGAAATTTTGAGACGGCTCGGGAAAGAAGCGGAATAATCGAGCGATTACACGGCCGCGGGTCCGTAGATAAGTAGGAAGATAGGCAGCGGAGGCACATAAACGCGGGGCGGGCGGGACATGTCGCGGTTTTTTTGCCGGCCGAGAAAATCGATCCCGCGCGGTCAGATCGAGACGTATGTACACATCAAGTTTTACGATTGCCCTCATACATTCATGTAACAGATATCGCGGCGGACGAAAAAGAGACCGAGCGAGGCCGCGATAACGCGAAGAAGCGCGCGCCGAGGGACGCGCGACGCGCCGCGGAAAAAGCGGCGAAAGCCCGGCGAAGAACGGCGGCGAAGAAGCATTGAACGGTGAAACCGTTCCGCCGATTTGCAATGTCGATGCGCCGCACGACGGAAGTGGGCTCGAGTTTTCCTGCGACAAGACGCGTCGGAAGAGGAGCGCGGGTTGCCTTTTGCGCGCGCGACCACGGCAGAATGCGGCCTTCGATCATCCATAAATCAGCCGGCCTTTCCCGGCGCGGCTCGTTTGTCATTGCATCGGCTTATGCCGCGATTATGCGCTCTCCCCCCGGCCCGCTTTATATCTATCAATTTTCCGACGCTTTTCAACTCTGAGCCGCGAAATTCATTTACCCGCCACGAGCGTTCGTTATTTATCGGCGCCTATCCAGGTTAACGGCGCCGTCCCATTCGCCGCGCAGTTCATATCTCAAAATCCTGATCCTTTTCCCGGTGACGTTTTTATGCTTAGAGCAGACACATCGCGCGCGGACTCATTATGGGAAGGCGCACTTTTTCGAGTCGGGCGCCCAGACGTCTGGTTCCCACAGCAGAGTTTCAGCGCGAAGTGGGTTTTGGGAAAAACGGTCCGCGGCGGTGAAAAGTTGGAAACATTGGAAAGTCGATGTCAAAACTGAGTGGAAACAGTGGAAACTGAAGCAAAAAGCCCTTATTTAAGGGGAATGAAATGGACTTTTTCGTTGAAAATCATCCCTTTTCAACGAAGAAGGGATGATTTGTTACATTTGGTAGTGATAACCAAATACTTAGTTGCAGCAGTCAGATTTATGGTTAGGTAATAAAATAAAGTCGAGTTATCACAACCAAAAAATGTGGTTAACCTTTTCGGTTATCTTAACCAAACGGTTTGGTTAAATTTTAATTTTTATAGAATTGATTCAAACCATAATATTATTCAGCTTGCTAATTGAACTTTTGACTCTTCATATAATTATTGCTGTCATTTTTAAAATTTTCTGTGAATAATACAATTAAGCAATTTAACAATTTTCTGAGTTTTTAAGATAATGTCGAAGGCGAGGAGAAAGTTTGAATCGGCTGTTTGGCGCGAAAACTGATGTTAGTTAACAAATGTTGAATTACTGACCAGAGCGAGATTCCCGCCCTAGCGGTGTAATGTACTATTTTCCTGTAAAATAGTACATAAAAAAAAGGGAGTAAAACTCCGTTTTACTCCCTTGGTTAAAAAAAGCATTCTCTTACTCCAGCAATTTCTCAGACTTCATAATCGGTGAAATAAATGTGATAACTTTGGCGTGCGTTCGCGAGTGAGCACACACAATTCGAATTCCACTGGAAAGTTTACGGTATTGTGGTTATTCGAACGCAGCATGTTAATTGGATTAGCCGCAATGAATTAAGCCGCCGGTCGGCGTGGGGCCGAAGCCGGCGCCAAAATTGGCGAAAGTTAATGAACAATCGCTTATTGTCGTGATCGGCGCCGCGCGCCACTTCTGGTTGAGAACCCCGATGTCATCTTCAAAGCGCCAAGAGGTCGCTGCTCAGAGTGGGGCTCTATGATTCGGCGCATAACACAACCGGTTGTCTCTTCTTTTCAATGCGCGTTCGCGCGTGTGCGTACACGGCCGCGGCGAGCATGAAATTTGCACATTTACATAAACACACACGCGTTTGCTCCGCTATGCCGATTCACATGTATAATGAGCACATATCTGTAATTGCCGGTAATCTCCGGCAAATAACACAAGGTTTTCGCAAATTAATCGACGCGATTCCTAGTGCCTCTTTTTTCTCGCTCGTCGTCGCGCGTCGACCTGTCTCGCTCAGCGCCGACGTTATAACTATATCGGCGCGTCTTGTAAATTGTCGCGGGGCAACGCGACTGCGGGCCCAAGGGACTTTTGACGACAATCCAAGGCCAACGTGTCATAATTGTCGGGCGTCGTAAAAAGGACGCGTTTTTGCCCCGGACCTACTAACTCGCCGATTTTTGTAATGAGCCTAATTTATTGACGCACATAAACAATTTTTTCGCCGCGCAATTTATTGGACGGTTTAAAACGGTCTGACGCTCGAGAGCCGCGATCCTTGACCTTTCAGGGGTGATCTGACACGCCGATACGAGCGGCCGTAAAACGACAGTCGTATCTAATAAGTCGCGATAACGCCGAACGATTATATCGTTCGGGACTTATCTGCGCCATAATGTGATCTACATAAGACGTCAGCCACACTTATCGGCCCTTGACAGAATGGCTTTAACGGAACGATACTTTACACGTTGTGTCCGGTCGCTGCATCGCGGTGGGGGGGGGGGGCGGGGGGGGGGGGGGGGGGGGGCCCGGAGCCCTTGTAAAACAGTTTTATTACATTTTGTGTGATGTAGATGCTGATCGCGAAGCCACGAAATTTGAATAAGATTGTGTCGGGTTTTATGAGATACTTGCACTGCGGATGAAAAGAGGTGCGTTGTTACGATAAAATGGTAATGGTTAGATGAAATTTATACTGCGAATATAATCCGAATCGAAGAGCAATAATAATAAAAGTAATAATAATCATAATAATTTTGTCTTATTAAAATTCGATTTGTTTACACTTTATTGAAATGAATTCTATATTATACATTTATATGTTGAGATTATTGTATCGAATTGATATAAATATGGAAGATATGCAAGTAAATGGAAAAATTATGAATTGAGTTAGTTTGAAAGGGGGTTTCATTCGTGCAATCTTTTCGTTATAGATTGCGACTTTATTTAGGTGATCTTAAAAATCACTTTTATGCGTGCGATACAAGTCAATTTCAGGTTAATATCGATTATAAACTGATTGTCCAAACCGAGCAATATTTAGGGACGATAAAATTGTTTTTCAAACAATCCATACGTGCTCGATAATAACGTTTTGATTCTACGCCAGGAACAATAATTGTAATTATTGTATCTTGATCTCGTCACGCGTCTTGGCTATACTTGCGTTCACACGCCACGCCCAGGTAGGAAGAACGCCGAGGTATATTGTGGGGTTAACCCCGGCACCGTCGAGAATTCGCTTCTTTCAGTATATGTGATCACTTCCGCCTTCACCTCGTGTTACTAATAATAACAATACTTCAGTTTAAAGCCACGACTTTGCGAAAATAAATGTTCATTACCCAAATGTCTCCGACACTACTTATTTATCGTTAACCTAACGCAAAAATCGGTTTACCTTAATCCTGAAATATTCGCCGATTGTTTCGGCGATTTCTAAAACGCCGAACGAGCCTGCTATCGAATTTTGCATCTCCCACATACGATATTTTACCGTATTAAAGATACTTACGTCCAATTCGTCTCTAACATATGTTAATGTAATATATAAACCCGAATCGCTTCGATTTAACTCGCCCGCGATCCTGAGAGCACCGTTCATTCATTATGATCCGTTTTTGACGAAGATCATCAAGCCCGGTCAATTTGTAAATCAAGTGCCTCGTAAGTAGATTGTTGCGTGTAGAACTACCTCGGCAACATCAAAGAAACAACGATTTATCCTGAAATGAGTACACGATCAAGGTTATCGCACTCGTCGACCATTTAGATTCGAACTGCCATATATTCTCCATTTGGAGTCATTCACATACCTAACGCCGGAGTTCCTCGCTCGCACTAATACAGCGGCATTTTTGCGCCCGTTTTATTGCGTTCGATTGTCGCTTATATTTCACGATATTGCGATTTTTGCGGGCGCGCTTTTTCAGCCGCGCGCGAGCCTCGCGAATCGTTTTCACACGGTGTCTAATGTATATACGCGATCCCACACGCATTGCTATCCCTGACGCATGGCAAACCTTTCTTCATAGCTGCACTTTTCCCTCCACTCGTCTGGCAATGAAATCACGAGGCACGTATGCATTCGCGCATCGCGCGCATTTTTTTCAATGGTATCATCTCGAATGGGTTTTACACTCGCTGGAAAGTGGAGTAAGATTGCATTACGGGTTCAGAGGTTTCTTAATTTTCACACCGGTGGAGTGAAAATCTTCTTTTCCTTCAAAACTTTAACCTTCATTAACCCCAAGTATAAAAATTATCCGACGTCTTGAACAATTTTGCTTCAGTATAATCGTGGAAACCATCGCCGAATTCGCCTAATGACGTTAGTCACCGACGATTTCCACTTTCGCGTCCGCCCGGCCAACACCGTACATTTCCATACCCAGTTATGTAAATAATATGACGAACCTAAATTACATTTCAATTAAATCGCCGACTTTCGAAATTTGAGCAATTTACCGCAAGCCGTGTCGTAAATTCGGCTAAACGGCCCGAATAAACCATTCTAATTACGTCGCCAAATTAAGAATGCCCAATAACGATGCCCAAACGGCACTCGGGCCCCTGTTATACATTTAACGGGATTATAAACAAACTTCCCGTTCGCCGAATGCCATTATCGCCGCACCGGCGAATAATTAAAACGACCGGTCGCCCCTCCGTCCGCGCATCCGAATTATAGAAAATCGAGCATCGGGATCGCGGATCAGCAGGCATATACAACTTTTGAAATCGGACCCCGCTCGGCGAACTGGCCCATCGCGTCGTATCAGTTACAATTTGTGTTCGCACTTAAAAGAAACATTACCCAGAGCGAGGTGAGAGAGAACCCGTGTGTGGTCCCGTGTACGCTACGCTCGTATCTCCAATCGTTTGTTACCAATTCAATCGGGGCCCGTCGTTCGGCGCGCCTGGGAACGCCACATCAGCGGGCCCTCGCTCCCTCAAAACTGGGCCTCCGGCTCGCCTTAATTGCGCCGTTTCCGGGATAAGAATCTTGCACGGCCCGAGGCACGCATGTCCCTTAAAGTGTCGTAACTTATGGCGCGTCTTCCCCGGCATTTCAATTTCCAGTTTGATGCTGCGCTCGGTGATCCAGTTTCGGGGCCCCGATTCAGCTGGGGCAAATTTGTTTACGACAAGCGGATAAAAAGATCGGTATCGGCGGTATTTCAATGACGATGGCGATGCGAGAAAATGAAGCCCGAAAATATGAGGCATATTTTCGGCATTGTTTTCGTCGGTCGCGCGATAAGGCCGCGGCATTGTGCGGCCACTTTTCGAGATCGAATCTCCGGCAAGATGCATGCCGCGCGATCAATCCCGGAAAGTGCGCGCGTTTTATTGAAGCCGGGCGGTCGGCGTGGCTCATAATGCGGGATACACGTGTACCTCACGGCGAAGTTTGCACGTTACGGTGTTCGGAGCGTACATTCAGTTTTCGCCATAAACTATGTGTTGGAAGGAATTGACAAATGGGTGGAGTATATATCATCACGGAGGATGTTGGGAACGACAGTCAGGGAGGAGGATAGTGAACCTATCGGTATTGAGGCGGTTTTTGACTCGTAAAAAACATTTCATTGCGTTAATTAAATTAATTGTACTTATTAAGTGAATTTTGCTGGCGATGCATTGTAAATGGAGATAGCTTGCATTAAAGTGGACATATCTTTATAGGGGAATTTTTTTTAATTGATAATATTGGATTGGAAATACTACGAATCAACAGATAGAAAAGAAAAGGTATCTTGGCTTTTACGAACTAGATCGTAATATTAATCATTTATTTGTCACAGTTCAACTTTGAATCACATGAAACTGTTATAGAAGATTATAAACGTAAATAGGTTAGAAATGGATTCAAAAATGTATTTAGTGATTGAAAGAAAATTATCTTGCTATTATTGTATAGACGCCCATAAAAAGAAAAACATATTTTACACGGAAAAAAAAGATTGTGTTACTGCGTCCAAACGATTTGGTTGAAGCAATTTAGTGGTGACAACCAAATATCTAGTAGGAGCAACCAAATGTTTTAGTTAGGTTTCATTCATTTGGTTGCTACAACCAAATCATTTGGTTCCTCCGACCAAAACTTGAGTACCAAAATATTTGGTTGCTGTAACCAAATTATTTGGTTGTGACAACCAAAATTTGGTCGTTACAACCAAACATTTTTCTCCGTGTACGATCCTTCATAGGATAACCACCTTGAAGTAGTTCGGTCGTCGCAGATGCTAGTCAAAACAAAATCTAATCAAATCAGCAATCATTAATGTGAAAAAATGTATATTACAAGCAAAAAGTTTCCAAAAACATGGCAAAATAGTTTTATCTTTACTTATTTTCATATGAACTATCAAGAAATGCATTTATTTCGAACTGTTTAATATCATATGCGACGTAACCAAAATTGCACGTTTTCGGACAAGAAAGTACGGAAAGATGTACACATTTTTTAAAACAAATCACATGTTTATGATGTTGACTATACGTGTGATAGATTTTATTTGACATTTCAACGTATTTTTAAGGATTTTTCGCAGTTTTTCATGTGCGTCCCATAAGAGCCTATGTTAAATCGTCATTTTCGAAATCAATTATTTCAAATTTTAATCCGGTAAGAGTATGTTTTAAGCACATAAATACACTTAGAAACCCTTATTAAATTAAAATATGTAGGTTTTAGAAACCGTTCAACGTATTTTATCAGACGACCGAACTACTTTAAATATCATACCTCCGGTCCAAACTGCCCCAACTCAAATTTTATGGTGCAAGTGCCCCAACTCAGATTTTACAGCGGAAGTCCCCCAACTCGGATTTTACAACGGAAGTCCGAACTCAAATTCAGTGATATAAACGTTGCATATGTCATGCAAATAAGTTTTTTAATTTGAAAGAAATTTGAATTTGAATGAAAATATAAATAAATGCAATTTAATTCAAAGGATGAATTGTAAATAATCGATCGGAATCGGGTCAAAATCGGGTCGGAAATTTTAAACTTGGAAAACAATTCCCCATTCATATATTATTTATAATTCAACCTTTGTTTTAAATTACATTTATTTATATTTTCAGTCAAATTCATAATTCATTACTTCTTTGCAAGACATATGTTTATATCACTGATTTTGAGTTGGAGTACTTCCGTCGTCATATCGGAGTTGGGACACTTCCGCCGTAAAATCTGAGTTGGGGCAGTTTGGACCGGAGGCGTCGTCATGATTACCCATCGTTTTCATTAATCATTATCATCATCCATCGGTATCATCAATCATCTTCGTCACTATTCAATCGACCATAAAACATGCGAACAATTAGTAAACCTCTAGAGTGTGTTAAATCTGTCAATCGCTACGATGTAGAATGCGCTCAGAATAACGCAAATAATGTATTCTAAACGTTTAGAAATTCAGCGAATGTCGTTTAATTAGTGTTAAACAATGGTTTAGGAAACGTTATTCGGATTAAAGTATTGTAAACGATTCCACATACTATAAACCACAGTGAACATAACTTGCATGGTCATAAAGAAAGTGACACATATTAACGTTTATTAGTCGTTAATACCTACGCATTCTATCTGACAAAGAACAGGGGTAAACGTTTAATTGCCGTTTAGAACATGGCAATTGAAGGTTGCAATTTAAGGTTGGCAATTGAAATAACATTTAGAAGAAGCCAAGGAATAACGCTTAAAAGAAGTCGAGGTAACATTTAGAAAACGTTACTAAATCTAACATCGAAAAAACAACTAAACAACATCAGTGACACTCAAGCAATAGCCGTTAACAATAACGGCTTGTAAACGTTTTCAGTAACGCTTCTCAAACGTCACCTTATAAGAAATAGTATATTGTCCACCAAGGGAGTAAAATTGATTTTTACTCCCGGGTAGCACTTTACTCCCGCATTTGAAAAGGGAGTTGTAATGTTGCGTTAAAAGTTGGCTCTGGCCAAATTTCGGGGAATGCCCCTATGACACGGGACTCGCGCGAAACAATGGCGCCTGCCCTTAAACTGTTGGAACAGGACCGCCACCAGAGAGTTGGCTTTGGACCATCCGTACGATTTGGGCTACACGCTTCCAGGCGAAGGCACGGAACTGACTAAGGGAAGAAAAGTCGGACTTACACGACACAATTAAATGCACGAATTACGGCCTAACGATTTAACACACCATTGTATTTTGGCAAGACAAATTTACCACAAACGGTCGAATCCGCGAGATTCGGTCCCATACGCTAACATGGAAGTAAATCTCAGATTGAAAGCAAAATTAATGACTTTATTTGATTTCGGCCCGCTGGCCGCATGCAAACAGAAGTTTAAACAAAATTAACTACTTTATCCGATTTCGGCCCGCTGGATGCTCGGAACGATAATTAACACACGCTATAAATAATTTACCTAACTCAGCCCCTCTTTAGCCCACCCACCATTTTGGGCCCTTAAGGGAAAACAAAAAAACCTTCAAAACATTACGGCGCTTTCGCTCTTACCAAAATCTCATTTCTAACTCAAGGTTTATTACTCTACTTAATGTTCGTCCTACGCAAAAGAAAAAAAACAATTTAACTCTACGGTTTAATCTTACGGTATAATTTGATTCTCGGTTTGTCCCAACTATTTAAAACCTCGCAAACCTTTCCGGATGACTGAGCTCGAGTCTGGTTCCGCTCTGATGGATCGGGCGACGTGGGATCCTGGCGATCTCCCGTCCGCTCGATCTTGAGTCCCGCAACACAACAACCTTTCGCCGAAAAACGCTTCCGATTCCGGCTACTCGCGCCTCCCCTCCTCGCCTTCAGCCGATCCTCTGCGAAGTCCATTTTAGCTAGACAAGCGGCAGTGTCGTGGCTTCAACTTCACGCCGGATCCAGAGTAGGGCAGCGGTGCCAGCAGGAAAATGGAAATATCGCCGTCCGACTTTAGAGACCGACGCGTGAGAACGTTTGATGGCACTCGCTGCTCGCCGCACGTAGCGTTGGCGCACCAGAGCAGTGGGCCCCCCAGTGACGTCGGGGGCCAACTGGTCAACTCACGCGACATTAGGGGCCTAACCCCTGGCCAAGGGCCGGCATGCTTCCTGGGTCGAGGCCGGTGAGGAAGGCAGGAACTGGTCCTGGCGATGGTGGCGCTGTCTGGTGGCTCTCGGCGCGTTGTGGCCTTCGGAGCAGGTAAGCCGGGCCCATGATTACAATAGGCCCGGAAAAAGCAAAACGGGGCCCAAATTCGTCGCAGATGCTCGGCGGTTCCTCCGTGTATCTTGGACTCCTGGCGATGACCTTGAAGAAAGCGGAAGGCGGGGAGTAGGACGCCGGGGAGAGGGACGTTCCACCCAGTCCCTCCGAATCAGTATAATGAACAAAATAAAATAAGCGCAGAACTGTAACAAAGATAAATTTTTTCTTCGGGCCCAAAATCAAAAATATCGCTAAGTCTCTCGGCCCGCCAGTTGGCCGGACAAATACTCGCAAAACTTAAAATAAGGGGGAGCAGAGGTAGACTCGCATATCCCATAATCTCGCATAAAATTTCATAAACAACAGAAAAGAAAACAGTAAGCACTCGCACACAATATAGAGAACTCAAATAATGGCGCATAAGGCCACCCATACCATCATACCAAAAAAGGGGTGGGGGCGGGAAAGGGTTGAGTTGGGGTTCCATATCCACCAGGCCGGCCGACTCGAGCTCTCGCTGAAAGAAAAAGTATGTTTACGCGTGGCGAGGTAAACAGTTGGGCGTTAAACATTTTCGCGCGATAAATTCGGCCGAGAAACTGGTGTAGGGCGAACGTCAACAGTGGTCAAGCATGCACCACCGTTGCAAAGTAAAGTGGCACTTTACTCCCTGATTTTCAGATACGGGAGTGAAGTGGCACTTTACTCCCTAAATCCAGAAAATACAGTCTCACTTTACATGCCCTCGTAAGGAAAAATATCGTGTGCACCACGGAGTTAAAACTTTACTCCGCTGTGCACACGATATTTTACCACGGAGAAGGATATTTTTTTCCACGGAGTAAAAACTCTCCTCCGTGGTGCACACGATATTTTTTCTTACGAGGGCACGTAAAATGCTGCTGCACTTTCTGTATTTAGGGAGTAAAGTGCCACTTTACTCCCGTATTTGAAAATCAGGGAGTAAAGTGCCATTTTACTCCCGTATTTGAAAATCAGGGGTTAAAGTAATACTTTACTCCCTTTTCAAATGCGGGAATAAAGTAGCACTTGTGACGTGGCGGGCTTTTCGGGGCCTGTCGAGAAGCTCGCCAGCCCCCTCGCCACGTGTGTGAGAATTTCCCCCTTGACCGGGGGAGGGACTGCAAAGGGTGGTAATGGATATTTGCAGGAATGCCGAGACAGCAACGCTCTCAAAAGTCCAAACGAGCCAAAAAAGAGCTAGGATCGCCACCAGGGAGAGGGCCCCCGACCCCCCCCCCCCCCCAAAACAAAAGACCCGAACACATCGCTGGCGGGCC
>JABFPB010000670.1:0-33702 GCA_022817645.1 Ceratoteleas bidentatus
AGTCGTAGTGAGGGAACGCGTTTTGAATGAAAAATATCTAACCCCAAAACCTTTGGACAAAACGCGTTCCCTAAATATGAAGTCAGGCAATAACTAATATTCATCAAATTTTGACAAAATGATCCTTGTGAATTCAACAATTGAATGATTTAACCGTTTTATCATATCTATAGTAGTTTTCCAGATATTTAATTAAATTGCAAGAAATGCACTGAATGCCGATAATGTAGGAATCCGATAAGTGTAACATCACCTTAACCATAATAAGTTCCCTATTACATTAAAACGGATTTCAGGTTAATATATCTCCAAAAGGATCCCTTTTACCATAAAAGGGAAAATTAGAAAACGATATAGTTTTGCAGTAAACAGACATCCTTTATTAGATAAATGAATCATTTAAAGACAAACGGAACAATTTTAAACGATTTTCACTTTACCATTAATAGATATTTTTTAGAGTGTAATTTGTGTATATATTATGTATTTTGAGGAGGATGATCGTTCGTAACGTATCAACATGAGATTCTTGCTTCATTTTCAAGAAATCCTGCCTTTATCCAACGAAGCTCTAAAAAACTTTCAAGCTTTTGCAGTTTGAATTTATGTGATTTTCGCATGACATTACATGATTCACATGTGAAACATGTGACTGATATATACCAATACATACCAAAATACATACCATAACTTAAAATTAGTATGCTCTAAAAATATTGTTTAACATTGAATATTATTGAAGTTATCAATATTAGAATGAAGCAAATTAATCGCAGTAGCAAATTATTAATAAGGGTATTCTTAAGTAACGATTTGCAAATGATTGTGCTACAGTCTCAGTGAGTCAAACCAAAATTCTCAGTTGCACAAATCTCGCCATCAAATTTTTACCAGGAATCTCTTACCATGTTACCATGATAATATGCCAGGTGAATTCAATACGATGCTACTGCTATTACAGAACCAAAGTATAACCTTAATAGCTTGTCATGCTTCAAAAGCATCGATGAATTCGGTGTAAAAAAATATGGTCTCGTGCTAAAATCTCAAGGTTGTATAATATATTGGAGGCCACCATTAGTTTAGCTTTAGAGAATTCTCTCTGTGGAAGAACTTTAAGAATGGTGGATTGACCCCCGTTCTGTTAACAAAAGTTGATGGAAATAACAAGTTTGAAAGACACATTTGTAGGAGTTTGAACAGTCGAATAATAATCTTATTAGCCGGTAGGAATGGGTACGGAAGTTGACGGCATGTAGATTGATTTATTGATTTCTGCGGCGCAGGTGGTAGGAAGGACTTTCTTTTCTTACAGGATTATTAGTTGAGTTGATTTGTAGGTACACTGGGGTATTAGTAACACAGTTTTGGGAACCTGGCAAAGATTTTTTTTCTAAATTTGAAATTTGAATGATAATGGTAGTTTGTGTCATTTAAAAATATCTTATAGTCAATCTATCGTTTTTTCCTTGGATTACGGTCATGTTTAAAAGATTGCCAATCGTTTTCTCACCTTGCAAAATTTTTAGCTCCAATTTTGTACCCTCAAAATTTCCACAAATTCACTAAATCAAAACCTCTCTTACACTTCACTTTCACCTAACAAATTCTTTAAAGTAAAACCCATTTAATGACTATACCTTCTCCCTTAATACATTTATTCCCCTAAATTGAAACGGCACTAATCTGGTAACTCCAGTAACTATCCCATAAATCGCTTTATAAGACTTTCATCCCTGGTTCGATCCAAAATGACCGCCACTTGTCCAGCCCAATACAAAAACACCTCAGAACACAAATCGGCCTTGCAGACGTCAGTTTCAGTTCCAAACATGTCTCATGAAGTCTGAATTTGATTAATAGCAGATCAAAGGGCGGTCGCCAGTGGACCTCATTTAACATGTACGGACAACGCTGGAGCGGCCAAGAGTCCAGGGGTCGTCGCGGCGGCTCCTCGCGACTGTCCGCTCGGCCGAGCTCCGGTCGCAGTGGTTCGTACGGTCACACGGACTCCGAAATGAGCGGCGATGACATTTCCGGCGCCTCTACGGAGCCCGGAAAGGACGAGCGCCGCTCCACGCGCTCGCCGAAGCTCGCGTCTTCGCAGAAGGGCGAGAAAGACGAGCGTAACCGCGAAGCGTCTCGAAGAGACGACAAACGCTCCTCGGAGTATTCGCAGGGGCGAAGTGACAAGAGTAGATACGATACCAATAGGTTGGTCCTTTGTAGATTGCTCTCTTTAATCAGGGAATGAAAATTGTGCGTCGACTTGGTGATCATCGATGAATGTTTATTGGTTTACACGAAAAACTGTCGAAATTTATCGGGATTCAGCTTTGAGGAAGTAGGAATTTGTAAGGCATTTCAGATCTAGTTTAGTTTTAGTTAAATGATGATTAGGTTTCATCATTGATGTGAAGATTTAGCAAAAAAACAGTTATGCTATGTCTAGATTTGAGGGAGTATCATGGTTGGATGAAAGTCTTGAGAATTGTGTTTATTTAGGCATTTATTATTTTTATTTGCAAAAATGCACTTTTTACATAACGCTACAGCTTTTTAGTTATTTTTTCTTCAGTTTTGGTTGCTTTATTCACTATGGTACTGCCTGAGTAATCAAAATAAGTGCTAAATGTTCATTTATGAAAACCAATTTTCAGAGTCCAAAATGCATGAATCCTCATTTAGCCCCATTACTCAATATTTCCACCATTCGCAGGTCCAGTCGTGAAGGTTTCGCACCTTCCGGAGAGCCGTCGCGACGTGGCAGAGGAGGTGGTTTCCGGATACGCGGAGCCACAACTGGTGGCAGAATGGAGGGTTACGGACCTCCTCCGAGTAAGAGCCCATTCTCGTCCGAACGCGAGATGGACGACAAGTCCAACTCCGGCGCACCCAATTCCACCACACCCACGCCTGCGCAAGACAACGACGTGAACGCTGTCCCATCGAGCGAGTCTGTCGACGACAAAATTATTGCAAAACAGCAGGCACTCACGGCTGGCATCACTGGTAGACATCCGAAACCCTCGAATCAGACAGGTGGCGCTCCAGGAAAACAGGACATTAACCACACCGGCGGTCCACATTCCGGCTCTGGATTCAGATCGGGAATGCGCAAGGACGACTCTAGAACGAAAAGAACGAGAAGTGGAAGTCGAAGGGTGGGTATTTTTTTGCGACTTTTCTTCAGAGAACAGAGCAGAGACAATTAGTTTGAATTGGGACTATGGATTTTAATGTAACTTACATGATAAAATTTGTTTTGTTTAAAATCTCCAACTTGTCTTGATTTAAACCATGATTTTTCTTTGATAAAAATCGCAAATTTAATCATTGACTAAAATCAATCGATTTTAATCACAACTTTCTTAGTTTGAAGTTTCATACCAACTTAATTTATGCATCAAATTTCACCAGACAAAAATTGGAAAATTTCTTCCATTTCATAACCTCTCACCCCCTACCTATCCCTCAGCCCCTTCTCTAATACCCCAATTCCTATCATTCCAGGGTCGAGACAACCGCGAGTCCCGTTTCCGTGGCAGCAACGCCGGTATCCCCAAGCAGAACTCCTCCGACGTCGGCAACGAGGACTGGGAGACCACCTCTGAGAACTCCGAGGAGCACCCGGACATGAAGGAGTCGCGCCACCCCCGCAAGTTTCCCTCCCGAAACCCGAACGGTCCCCCTGGCGGTCCGCCCGGACGCCGCGACCAGCACCCCCGCGAGATGCGCGACAAGAACAAGTCCTCCTCCTCCTCCCGGGCGCCCGGCGCCGAAAAGCGCCGATCCCAGGGCTCGTCCTTCGGCGGCCAGCGCCCCGGCCAACCCCTGCCCAACTCCCAAGCGCCCCCCGGCGGCCGCTCCCGCAACCAGGGCGGCTCCTCCGCCCTCAAGAACTCCAACAAGGACAACCTCGCGAACCGCTCCGACGAGATGAAGCTCGCCGAGCAGAGTCTCGCCACCGACGCGATGAACAAGAAGAACAAGGACAAGCGCGAGGACGCCGAGAGCAACCCAGAGGACGTGCCCATCGGCGAGGACAAACTCGACGCCGACGGGTTCCAGGAGGTGCGCTCGAAAAAGAACGTCAAGGACAAGAAAGACGAGCCGAAGCCGCGCAAGGACAAGGAGAGCCGCGACCGCTCCAAGTCCAAGTCGGGCCCGGGCGGCGCGGCGGCGTCTGCGCAGGCGCAGACCCAGAACATCCCGCCGCTGCTCGGCCAGCCGGTGGCGCAGCCTGCCGGCCTGCCGGCGAAGCAGTTCGAGCGCGCGGCCGCCCGGCAGACGCTGGCGCCCAGGTTCCAAAAGCTCCAGCGCCAGCAGAAGCTCCAGCAGCAGCAGGAGGACAAGGGATCGGCGCCGGCGCCGCCGCCGTCGGTCAACGCCTGGGACAAGCCGTTCACGAGCCAGCTGCGCGCGCAGTCGCCGGCGTCGCAGGCGGCGGCAGAGGGCGCGGCGTACGCGGCGCAACTGGCGGCGGAACACGAGGCGCAGGAGCCGGCGGGCTCGGCTGCTTCGAGTCACAGGAACTCGCCGAACGCGGAGAAGGCCAAGTGCCAGGTGGCGCCGAAGGAGGTCGCGCCGGACGGCAAGCCGGTGAACGACGCCTCGTCGCCGCCGGTGCAGACGCTGATTTTCGAGAACACGAATTATACGAAGACGTCCAAGAGCGGCGCGGAGATGCAGAGCAAGAACAAATACTCTGGGCATATTAAGGTAGGGGATGTGGTTTTTTGGGGATTGGGTTGGGAAGGGAGTGGGATTTGGGTGTTTTTGGGCGGCGATTGAGGGGGAAAACTTGGGAAGGTCGGGGAATTTTCAATTTGTAGAAAAGTCAGGGACCTTTCTATGTTTTAATATGTGAATAAACTTTATCAGCGAGGTAAAAAATAAAGTTGTTTCGTAGACAGTTTGACATTAAGAACCGAAACTTTTATCTGTAAATCCATGAATTAATATTTTTCACCGAAAAAAATGGTGCATAACAGAAACTAAAAGTAACAGAAATGAAGTTGCAAACACGAACAGTGATATTTATGTGAGTAATTATCTATTTTTCGTAAGTCTGGGAAGAGTCAGGAAAAAGTCAGGGAATTTGTTTAGAAATATCTCAATTTCAAGATTAATTACAATATATATGAAAAATGTATTGTTTTTTGACGAAATGTTATTAAATGCATTCGAATTTTGTTAGAAAAAAGTCAGGAAAGACAAATGTAATTGTCTTCGGAAAAGCTAGAAATTTTTCTTTGAAAATAAGTGGCCATCTTGGAAGAACAGCAAATGTAAACCAATAGAAATCCAATATACCATCAAATGTCTAATATTTTCTAGTTAAAATCTATTGTTTTTAACCAATTAACCTGGATTTCATTCGTGTTAACCAATGTAGAGCTAAATATAACGGTTGATACCAAAAAATAATAGGTAACCCAAATTTTTTTAGAAAATTTATTGAATCAAACAAAAAAAACATCAATTTCAATTTTTTTCAAACAAAACAATTTTGCAAAGTTAAAAACAAGTATGTTGTCAACCTAATTGTCTATTTGACTCAATAAACTGACAAATAATATATTCTACACTGTAAAAAGTGCAGTTTTGAAGAATATTTACAAATTTAAACAAATAATATAAATGTATAAAATTATTCTGATTTTCACCACGTAATAACGAATAATACAATTAAAATTGTCTGTCCATTTGCCTACAGATATTTAAATCGACCTTAAATTTGAAATCTAAAATTAATGAATTCAAAAACATATTTTAAATTCATTAATTTACTTTAATTTTAAAGTGAAATTTCAAAATGACGACATGTTACATAGCGTCAAAAGTTAGAATATCACAGATTTAAAGTTGACCTTTAAAATTAAAGTCAAACTGAAATAATAAAATATATGCTCTGAAATTTAAAATGCCAACCTCGAATGTTGTGTAGTATGCATGCTGAAAAACCTTGTTTAAACTTCAACTTCCTTTATTTTATAATTTAATAATAAAATAATAATACTTTCATGCTTTGTCAGTCCTGGGATGACCCATAAGGACTATATACCGAGCTATATACAATTAGAGACAAAGAAAATGAAAAGTTTTTACATTATACTAGCAAAAATCTTAATCGTCTCTATGTAATCAATAGAATTAAAGCCAGTTTATAACCCTCTACTGGGTTAAACTGTTTAAGAAACCCAATAGGAACCAACAAAACACCATAAGAATAATATATTATCATCTATTGGTTTCCATTTGCCAGGCATGAGATTTTAATTTCACCAATTCAGTCTAGCAGAATAGCATGCGACCCAAACGAATTTTCGCAAACCTAAATGCATGTCAGCGAGAAACATACAAACCGTCGCTTTTTAACTAAAGACCCCATTTACCGGTCTTTATAAGAAAAAATGATTAAAAAATCCACTGAAATTAATGGTCAAATTTGTTGAAATCATAATTTTGAAAAATAAGCACATATACATTACGCCAATGGATTCTGCTAGTCTCAGTTGCCTCTTGCGTCATTACTAAACAAATAAATTTACAATTCAATTTTTTCCTTCCCCTCTTCAGCAGCAACGCGCCGATAAGCGGACCCCCGACCTCGAAGAAGAGGGAACCGTGCAGATGGCGCCACAGCAGCAAGCTCTCTCCGTTGCGTTCTCGAAGCCGCAGCAGGAGCTCATCAAGGACAAGGCACAAGAGCCCATCCAGATGCCGCTGTCGTTCGGCAAGGGCGAGGACAACGCGGACATGAAGCTTGACTTTACGTTCGACACGTCGGACCTCTCGCAGCTCACGGAGGACAAGAGCAAGAACCTCGGCATGGCCCGGAGCATTCACATGGCGGGCGCGCAGAGCACGATCTCGCCGTCCACGGCGGAGCTCAACCTCAAAATCGCGTCGGTTAAGAAGGTCTGGGAGAACGCCCCTCCGATGCCGACGGTCGTCGAGCACGAGGACGCCGGGGTGGTCAACAGCGCCAACAGCTTTCCGCAGGCCTTCGAGAGCAACGACGTGGACGACAGCTACGCCGCACACCAGCAGTACAACCAGAGCAATATGAAGAACGAGATCAGCACGTCGACGAACGTCTGCAAGGTGGGCATCCTCAACTTCGATTGGGTCGTCCTTAAGGCAATGCCGAAAATCTTAGTTCACATACTGAAGCGAAATGGGTGGCGCTGCAATCACTTACAATAATCGAGATTATTGTAAATTATACAATAATTTTCAGTAATTGAGATTATTGTAAAAAAGTTGTAAATTTTTTGCAATTTGTTTCGTGATATTTACAATTATATAGTATCGCCATCTACAAATATAGAGTCATTATGTGAACAGTCTGAAGTAAAAGTCGGATATGTCTGGATTTATCGAAATACGACAACAAAAATGCAATGATCATAGCAACACTGGGTCATTCAAGACAATAAAAATGGCCATTTTAAAACAAATCTATTGTTTTATAAGAACAGATGTCGCTATGATCGGTTGTTTCAGAATAATTCATTCTGAATGTTTATTCGAAAAGAAACTAACTCCGTTGCAGCAGACTTTCGACATCACCTTAAGTAGTGCCAAAAGGCACGAAATGTAGGACGCATTTCAAATGATCTTTTCCCAGTGGAAGCTCTCGTGAAAAACCACGGTTGAGGGTGAAAGAATAAGTAATTTAAAGCGGATTCTCATGAGAGCTTCAACTGTGCTATGTTACATCACTAAATGGTCCTTCTCGTGACTCCTCCTGTTTTGTTTTGAATTGAACTTCGCAAGTTCACTCGGTGACTTTGGGTTCCTCTTCTTTCCGACTTTGCGGCCTTAGAGCGCACGAGATTCACTCACGCGAACACGAGCACACACGTTTTAGAGAGTTTTCTGTTTTGTACAATCTGTTTGAAAAGTTATGTTTTTGTGACGCATGTTACGAGGTAAGTTGTCGTTTGAATTGAAATCGTTAACAGTCCCAAGCGGTATTGCCGATGAACATTTTCAATTAATTATCAAGTACTTTGATGTTAACCGTTTATTTTGTTTTCGTCACCTTGTCGATGTTTTGTTGATGGAATGATTAACAAAAGAATATATAGTATACAATGGTAATGTTTGGAAAACAGGATTGTTGCGTATCTGGAAAACCTGGAATTATCAGGAAAAATTGTGTTAATGAAAAAGTGGGAAAACAAATTTGTTTAATAGTACATGGAAAATACCCGATGATAAAAAAGGCGAAATTATTTGTTTGTTTAAACAATTATATATTTTTAAGAATTCTATTTTTTTAGTTATCATGATTTGCAATTCGACTGAATTGTTATAAAGTTCTTTTGCTTTCGTTATGGATTTAATGTTTCAAATTTGATTAATAATAGTTTGGTCTTTGAAAAAATCTTAAGAAAGTAGAAAAGGCATTTAGATTAATAGTTTTTATATTTTTTTTTTAGAAGAATCATATAAGGAGGATTTTTATAAAGGATAATAAATTGCAAAAGAAAAGACAAGTACTTGCAAAATACTATACAATTTTACTGAATATAAAATGTCAAATTAAATTTGTTGAATAATAATTACAAAAAAAGACAATGTACTAATTCCAAGATGAAATGCTGTTGATTAATATCTCAAATCAAACAGTAACTTCATTTATCAAGAAAGTTTCTACATGAATGTTTAACAGTTACAACAATTATCTGAAGAATTGCTCACTACATGGAAAATCGTGGAAAAATCAGTGAATTTTGATAACTGAAAAAGGCAACAACCCTGTGAAATGAGATATCAAACTAACTAACAATCGAAGACAAAATTCTTATTCTATTATTTTCAAATAACGAGTAAAAAATGATCCACTATTAAATGTTAAAATTAATGATGAATGAAAACATATTTTTTTTCCAACTCAATTGAACTGATAAAAATGTATTCATCACTCAAACTTGAACTGAATGATGAACAATGACAAATTCAAAACCACCAATAATCAATTAAAAATTAATTCCAACCTCCAATGATGAACTCGATAGTTCGGAAGAAAAACTCTACTGTTCAGATTTGCAATGAAAAAGTAAACTTTTCAAAAGTTTCCCATTCAAATTTTATAAGAGTAGCCTTCTTCATTGCCAAGTTGAACAGTAGATTTTTTTTTCAAACCATCGTACTAACCATTCTTCATGAAACCTGACTTTAATAGGTTCAATGAAGGGAAAAAAAATCATACCCCGATTCATCATTAATTTAAACTTGAACCAACGAACAAATGTCCCTCATTCTTCGTTCTTCACCTCCGTTCATTCAAATAACGCCCTGCTAACAATTAACCAAAATCAAACGATTCGAACTTGCTAAGTCGGCGGTAACTGTTGTTTTGGTTTCGTCCGTTTGTCTTCTCTGTCCTGCTTTCTCCCGTCGTTGTCCCGATTGTGCTCGACCGACATGACGCCGGCGATGTCGCTAGTGATGTAATTAGGAAGACATAATTCTCGTTGTCCCCTGTGGGAAGACGCTGACTCTTTGCCTGATGCGCAGCTGGTTCCCCCGCAGGTGAAGCCGCAGCAACAGAGCTCGGGCAGTAACAGCGCGCAAACAGGCAACGCGGTGCCGGGACCGAGCCCAATAGGACCGGGACAGAGTCCGATCGGACACCCGCCTGCTAGTCTCCAGGGGCCGATCAGTCCGCCACCCTTCAATTCCACGGGTCAACCGTCTCACATTAATTATCAGGTACCAGGCTTTGGTACTTCTGTAATAACCAACCTACACGGGAAAAAGTGGCGCTACACCAAAAAACATTGGCTGTCCCAATGGCACTGCAGTCTTGGAACCAAAGCTGGTTTACCAATCCTTAATCAGCTTGGAAACAAGACCAAATCAATTTGGAAATCCAGACACCAATGCTGTCTCAATGGCACTGCAGTCTTGGAACCATTTCTGGTTCCTAAGTCATGGAAAAAAATGCTAAATCAGTTTGGAACCAAGACTGAAAGCATTGCCACACTAAATAGCTCCCAAACTCAGCTCTTCCCTGACAACGACTGAAGCGCCATCTGCCGGCAGCATTGGTCTTTTTCCCGTGTAGTCAACCTATCTCGACGGTCTTTCCGCCTTTCTTCAGCCCTAACTTTTGAGAAGCCAACTTGAATCCGTCGAACGTAGACGTTATCAGTTGGACACTTTCAAACAAATTGTACATCTAACGAATGACAGTAAACTGCCTCTAAAGGGTACCATTCATGTCTTCTCTTCTCCTTCACAGACCTCTTTTCGTAGGCCAAGTATTTCCCGAGATATTGTGGCGAGATTGCGAATGGCTGACGAACCGTTTATCCGTTTCAGGAATTCCCGCAGTACCCGGGCTCGCAGGCCGCCGCGGCGCAGTACGGCAGCATGTCGGCGATCCCGTCGCCACCTGCCGTCCTGTACAACACCGGCTCCGGCCAACTTCCGGCGCAGGCCGGCGGTTTGTACGGCGCCTTCCAGCTGGACCAAAGCCGGTCCCCGTTCACGCAGTACCCGCCCTACGGGCCGTCGCTGCAAAGCTCGTTCAACCAGCAGAGCATGTACTTGCAACAACCGCCGCCGCACGCGCCAAACGCGCCTGCGCCGGACATTTACCAGAGCAACATCTCACAGTATAGGATAGTAAGTTGCTTGATGAATAAGTACAAGGTAGTCTCATTTTTATTTTATTATTTAGGTTAGGAGTTATTGATAAGATGGTTCTTTGTACTGCTTAACGGGTCAAACTGTTAAGCGTAGATGGTTTAGAGGAGAGAAGTTAGGAATGCATGGTGGATTGGATAAGGAACGATTTAAATCAAGTTAATTTAATGTTTTATTATTTCTTGATTCATATATATTAGTTTGATTGTTTTTTGATATAAAAAATATGAATTTCGTGTTAATTGAATGCGAAAATGAAAGGAGACTTTTTTAAATTGTTGGTTCCTCATAATTTTGGGATTTTAATGATTTATATAAACACTCGCATTGAGTTCTGTGAAATCGTTTTTCAAATGTTGTAAACATTTCAATAATTCATTATTTATGAATAATAACTTACCAAAAATGAGAATTTAATAAAGCTCTAGTTGGGTTCTTGAATGTTATTATTTAATTAGCCAAATTAAAACATGTGGATAGTATCACTTTATGTATCATTTTTCAGCAACTTCAGCATCTAATATCTCGGCTTTTAAGTAATCGAAATGCTTGGTAATTTGGCAAATCAAATCATAGCCTCGAAATAAACCAAATTTAAAGTTTCATCGAATTCTCATTATTGTAACTTAATAAGGGAACTACCTTAAGTGTGTGGTTTGGTGGAAAATGACGAGCATTCAAGGAATGTTACGTTGTTTCAGACCGCTGCCGCAGCGCCACCTTTCGGACAGAATCAACAGATCGGTAACAACCCGAACACAGTGCTAATCAGCTCTTCATCGAACTCGTTGATGTCTGGAAGTGTGAAGCCATCGTCCCAACCGATAGGAGCAATTGGCACGAAAGCGCCGCACTTCCAAGCTCCCTCGGCTCCGCAACCAAATCAAGTATGAACAGTTGTGTTGGGATATTTGCACTGAGAAATCTGGTCTCAAAAAGTTTTATGTAAATCTCCTCTGGGATTTAATGTCTTTTCCTTATTGGTTTAATTGAGAAAATAAATAAAATTTTTGGGATCACTCTGCAGTGATAAGCCTTGTCTTTTGTAAGCCTTTTGTATTAATTTTTTATGTTTGTTTCAGTTGGCATACATTCCATATGACCCGAACCAAGTCTTAGGTGTGAGTGGCAGTTACATGGGAAATTCGCAGCTGGTGCAACGGCCTGGACCAACTGTTCAACCCTCCGCCAATAGTTATTACAATGCAACTTCTGCTGGTAATGAATCGGATTTAAATTGAACTACTTCTGGATTTTTAATCAGTTATCGGAATCTGATATTTATCAAAGCGCCATCTGGATTGGAACTAATTAACAGAGTACTTTCTCTTCATAAAATTGTTCTCCAAATACAAAAATCTCGTTTTTTTAAAATAATTTGTTCAAACCATAATTCGAAGTGAAGAATTCATTAAATTAAATTTGAACTTTACTTTCAGTTATCAAAATGTGTAACTTCTGTCTTATTTTATTGAACTATCAGATTTCACCACCAGATGTCTCATTGAAATATCACGGAACCCAATAGTATTTTTACACCAAATTACAGATATTATCTCATTTGTTATCTTCGTTAAAGGAGTACTTTTAACTTTAAACTTTACCTTTAAAAGCAACAATTTCGAAGTAATGCAATAAACTTGATTTGCAGACGTGTTTCCTGGTTCTCAAACAGGTTTCTATCAACCCGGTGGGGCAGCGCAACAGACTGGCACGCATTATGGTCTCCAAGGATTCGGTCAGCATAGTCAGAGTCTAGCAACCGGCAGTGGCGCTCCGGTCAATTTGCAAAACTTCGGCTCGCAGTTCCTGTCGAGTTCGGGGCTGCAAATTGCCGCGGCTGCCGCAGCGCAGCAATACCGAAACCCGACCGGCGGCTTGCCTGGTCCGGCAAATGCAGCCGCCAACTTCCTCAGCAAACATCAGCAGCAAGACCAGCCGAGACAACTGAAAAGTCCCTCCGGAAACCAGCAGGACATCATCACTTCGGTATTCAGTTCACGTGAGTTTTATTTCGTTATTTTCGTCGATTTTATGTATTTTTTATTTAACTCAGAATGGAACAAATTTTCAAACATTTTTGACGACAAATTTTGTTTTAATGCTAATAATTTTGTTCAAACAATTTTTTGGTTTTATTTGTTTTTTATTTGTTGAAAAAAAATTTTTTTTAACAAACAAAAAGTTTAAATAATTAATAAATGGATTTAATTATATTCTAATAATAAAAATATCACTAAAATTGTCATGAAAAAATTGCACAACCAAATTTATGGGTTTTACATATTTATTGAATGTTTTGTGAGAAAATTAATCAAAGTTGCAAATAAAATCATTTGTATCGATTGTAATCTTAAAATGCATGAAACGTGTGAATCATACGTTTCAATGTTTGTTATGTCGCAACATTTAAATTTTCTGCTTGGAAGTTTTTACGTCCCATGGGCATGGATATTTCCTACACGTTGTAAGTGTCTTGGTTGGTCTTTGAACGTCTCTTTTCCGCAAACTTTTCCGTTCTCCAGGGCAGGGACTTCTCACACACAGAATGTAGGGGAATTTCGCTCGAAGTATTGGAACACGTTGTCTCACTTCCTGCTACAAAAACACATTGTCATTTAATGATATACATCATTGTTTGTTTAATTCATTTATTATTATATTAATTTGACTATTTTGTGAATTGATTCAATTGAAGGGATTTAAGTTTTGGATTGTTTACTGAATAACATCACCTGTTTCAATGTGGACCCACTTTTTGTTGGATATGCCTGAAACAACACAATATACGTAAAAATATGTAGCTTATATAATCTAAAAAGAAAATTATATTAAAAGTGTATTTAAAATCGAATCATATTAAAACTTCATTTTAAATTTATTATATTTGTATGCATAAAAATAAACCATAATAATATTATAACTATGATAATAACTGTATAATATAAATTGCAAGATTTCATTCATTATATATGCAACTTTTAATTCCTTAGATAAAACCGTGTGTCAATGAATCTTATTTTTGGTTATCATGTAAAAACTGTTTCAATAACAAAGATTCCTCTTAACTTAGGTGAGAAGTGGAACTTAAACTTACCAAAGTACAAGTTATAACCAGTACAACGACAATCACTGACACCTTTAACATATTGCTAGATATTGCCACCTTTGGCGAACAATGGATTTCAATAAATCGCAGGCAGTTTCTCCTCGCTATATATAAACACACACACATACACTTTCCTTGTCTCAATACTTCGCAATTTCCTTCTCAATACTTGTGTATCTCTTGATTATCTCGGTTATTCTCTGAAAAACACTCGGAACATTACTTCGCTGAAACTAATAAAAATTAATGACCGTGCTAAATGTTATTCATTTGTTTTGCTTGTTTTAACGAATAGACGTTTCTTAAAAGGGGTCGCTAGAAATGTAAAAATGCTTTAGAGATGAGAAGACATACACACTCCATCAATATTAGTTAAGATGATATATAAATAGAAATGCCGTGAATCGTGTATAATTAGAAACTCCTAAATTCTGTAGCAGCAAGCAAAGAATGTTATGTTGCTAATTGTATTTTTCACGCAGATTGGTTGTTGAAAAAAAATTAGTTTGATTGTTATGATTGCAATACTAATGTGCAGTGGCAAGGAACAGTGTCGTTCCCAATTCAGATATATCGCTAATGAATTAGGTACTTATCGTATTTTTTTTCTGTTTCAGCATCTCAGATACCATCGCCAAAATCACGAAAACAACAGGCGCCGAGTCAGCAGCCGCAACCGAGCCCAACGCAGCACCACAAATATCAGCAATATCAAGGAGTTAGTCAATCTGCTTTGGTTAGCAATGTTTTCAGTAAATTTGATCTTTTTTTGCATCCTGAAGTCATGAAGTGACTCATTTTTAACAAACTGGTTAAAGAGATATTCGAATCCCAAGTTTTCTTAAAACATAGGATAACTATATATTGTTATTCTCGAATTATAGCATTAAATATCTCGTCACAAAAAAAAAAAAAAAAGAACTGGTTTTCATGTAATTTTACATGATTTTTGAAATAATTAAAAAATCTTCGAATTTGTAGAATTGGAATTAATAATTGAATTTACGACAATTTCAGAATGTTCGTGGAATGGGAATGCCGCCACGAGCCGGTATCCAGTCTTCGCAGCAACGATACCCTCCCCCGATTCAGAGGCCAGTCGTGCCCTTTCCCCCAGGCGGCCCGAACCCGAACGCTGCGCAGCAACAAGGCAATTGCATGCCCTCGCAACAGCAGCAGCAAATGCAAATCAATCGTCATCGCTCGAATCTCCACCAGCAGCAACAGCAGCAGCAGCGCAACATGAAGATGCAGCAGCAATACTATTCTGGACAAGGTAGGTAATTACTTCTACCACTTCTTTTTTTCATCTCATTTTGCAATTGAATTTTACTTTTGTTGATTTACTTTGCAAGTCGTTCAATGATTGTTCCTAATCGAACCTTTACATTGACCGATAAAACCTTGACAACCAATCGTCAAAAGGAACATTTATATCAACTTAATGAAATTCCGTTCGAAACGTTGATTTTAATAAACAGAGACCGGACTTAAGGCATTCGGAAATTAAAAAAACATTTCTTGACTTTTTCAACTACACAGTTGTATTCAGAATAAAAAGTCCTTTAATTTGAGTACAAACTCGACTGGGTTTGGAGTGACTCGCACTTTTTCAAAACAACCCAAATTTTCAAAAAGTTTTTGAAAATGTTCAAATTTGTCGTGTTGGTACTCAAATGAAAGGATTTTCGACTCTCAACACGGTAATACCAACAGATTTCACCAAAACTATGTCCTAAGTCCGGTCACTGGCACAGAATGGATTCAAAACGACTAAAACAATTCACCAGTGCTTTAATGTGTCGCAGCAAACGTAAAAATGGAGCCAAACGACAAAGTGGACTCGCACAATGAGAAAATCAGCGACTCGAGCGCCACGAACCAGTCGAGCAGCGCCAAGTCGACCGTCAGCCAGCAGGACTCTGACGCGAAGGAGGAGGTCAACCAGCAGAACGAGTAGACGTTTCTCCGGGAAGACGGTTCGCGTTCACCCGCAACTCCCGACTGACCTTACGCCACCCCAACTCGCTATTTTTTCGCCGGTCGATTCGACCACTGCACCAAGTGCACCGCGAGTTCGACCGCCTGAAAATGAGCGTCAGCCGACAAAAGAGACGAGACACACGGAGACGGGTCTTCCGTCGTCGTCCTTGGAAGACACAAAATTTCTTTGATATAGCTTATTTGCAATGGAAACTGTCTGAGTGAAACAAAAATAGAGTAATGTAAAACCAAAAAATTGCAACATACTGCCAGTCGCGTCGCCGACACTAATATAAATCCACGTATACCTATACGTATACCTATACCTACCTACCCTATACGTATACGTACACGTATATACCCAAACAAACACATACACACACACATATAAATAAATGAAGTAAATATGTATAATTTATCAAGCGCGTGAAGCGACACCTGGCCGCACAATTCCGACGCGAGACTAGCGCCGCCCGGTCGATTTGACGACTGCGAATGAATTTACTGAAATTAACAAGAGAAAACCAACATGAACCTTTCCTACGTCGTTTTCGACACTTTTCTTTGTCATCGGTCATTTTGCACGCGCGTAACTCTTTCGCAATGACTTCTATGCAACTGAAATGAGAGAGCGAGTGAGAGAGAGAGAGAGAGTAAGAGAGAAAGAGAGCGAGTATACAGAGCAAGAGATGGAAAGCAGAATCAGGAAGGGACATGCTAACCACTCTAAAACGAAGAGCAATCGAGAAGATAGACGAGGGACTAATTAATTGCAGGCGAACAATGGAACGAGTAATAATACGAGTCCCGTCGCTTAGATGTGAACAATGGTATTCCTTAAATTGTGTCCAAGGCACGCGGGCGCTGCCGTCGGGGTCTGTCCCTCCCCTCCCTCGCCTCGTCCTCGCGTTGCCGAGCTCTAGAGGGCGCTCGAGGCGTCGACTTGATGAAACTGCGACTGACAATACGCGGCTTGTAGATATATCGTTTTTTATTCGAAAGACTGAAACCGAGGAAAGTAAAAGTACGAAACCGGTCTTTCCGTTCGCCCCGCCACGCGCTTTTCCTCCGACCGTTCATCTTTTTTCGTGTCTCGTCCCCTTGTTGTATTATTTAAATGTTGTTACAATTGCAATCGCGCCAATTTCGTTTCGACCGTTCCTGTTGCACGCGCAAGACGAACGAGGGACAGACCCCCGCGTATTCGCCGAAGTGCCTGATAATTTTATCTATCTGTAGTTAGAGTAACATGACAACAGTAACTTATACATTTACCTGCTAATAAATGATATTACCGATAAATAAAGGCCAACAGTTGCTGTTAATTTGTAGATCGCGTATTGGAGAATTGATATAACTGATGCGCGAGGCGAATCGGAGGAGTTAAGGCTGGGAATCTTTTTGGAGGAGATGTGATGAATTCGATGCACAGACGCAAAGGGCAAAACGAATGAACAAAACGTGGAAGAAACAAGACGATGGGAGACGATAGGCGGAAATAGGAGATCATGTTAATAAGTTTCTGTGGAGTTGAATTATATTCGGGAATGGAATTAATGTATATTTCGTGGTTACAAGGACGTGTGGTTTCCGGTTTTTAGCCATCGGAGACAATAAACGATAATGAATCGAATAATGATTGATTAATGATTACGAGTATTACAACTACATTTTTTACCAGTATGTGTGTGAGCATGCTGATATATATAATATGATTAATTATTATTAATGATGGATTATTATTATTAATTATTATATATATCTTGAGTTGTTTATTTTTTATGACATGTGACGAAATACGCGATGTCAGGTGACACTCAATCGTTCGTCGGTTGCAAGTTTTTACGTGTATGGTTTGACATGACGAGACCGTGATACTTTTAGGATTTCCTGGACCGAACAAAAGTGAGCCCCGTTCACTGTGAATTTGTTCCCTTTTTTTCGTCTTTTTTTCTCGACAAAATTTATCAGTATTCATTAAAATTGCTGCTTGCATACACATAGCTTTTCGACTTTGTTTCTTTTATCCTTTAAGATTTGTTTTCTGTTTAGATAAAGTGTAAAGCTGTTGATTTCGTAAGTGTATTGTAAGATAGAAACTTGTGTTTTTCGTCCAGTTTTTTAAATCTTCGATATGATTTAATAAAGTATAAATGAACGTATGATATTTTTGTTTAATTAATGTAGAGTAGATTAATGGTTTTGTACAGCTATACATTTATTTTTCGACTCTTCCAGAATGTTTTTGATACTGTGTACTTTTTAGTAGATCTTTCAACCCTTTATAATTTTTATAACGATAGATTTTGGAGTGTACACATATTTTAACAATTCGTGAAACGTTGCATTTTTGGCATTATTCTTAAAAAGGTGAAAAGAATTGAAAGGTAAGTTATCCTCTTTCGTATACTTTGGAGAAATTATCTAAGGAAATTCAATGATGAGTCATTTTAATTTTATTTAAAAACAATGTATTGCATTACTCTTCATTTTCATTTTCTATTATGAGAAAATACTAACTTTCTGGTGACAAATTTTGGAAGTTTAACTTTTAACTCCACTTGTCATATTAAATGGTTTTTCAAACATTATTATTGGCAGTGTTTTCATGTTTAACGATCCTAAAAGCTTATAAAATAATCCTATAGTTGGCAATGATATATCGATGTTATTATAACTGACTTCAATCATACAGATATACACCTTCAAGTGATCTGATGGAATCTGCACAACTATTTAATCGAAACATAAATAATAAAAAATCCTCGAGAAATTATTATTAGAAAATCGGTTCGACCAATCGCAAACGAAATTAACAAATACGAGGTTTAATTTTGTTGATGCAAATTAATAAAGATTTTTTTATTTTGTTGATGCTTGAAAGTTTAGGCAATTTTTTATACTTACTTACTTAAAAGATTAGCTTAAACATCTTCTGAAAATAAAAAGTTAACAAACTATGTAAATATTTTTAAAAGTGCCATTTTTCAATATTCCTTTTTTGGATTAAATCGATTTTATTTATAAACTGATACTCTCCGCATGTACCAAAAATCAGATTTTGCACCGTTGATACCGCTAAAGTCACATGGTAAGCAAAAACAAAATTTGTGCAGAGAAAAACATTTATTTTTTAGGCAGGTTTACTCGCAAGGGTTTTAATCGCGTTAAAACGTATGTAAATATATTACAATTTTTTAAATTATGAACAGAATAATAATTTCAGAAAAACAATGAACTTTACCATTTAAGAAAAGTTTTCCATTGTCGGGCACTGTCTTCTTCACCGCTTCTTGTTCTGATTACCAAAGTTATGCAACACTGAGCATGGTCAGTACTTGGCTGGGTGACCGCTTGGAAACACCAGGTCACATTGGTTTCTCTTTTCGTCAATATATAATTTATTTATTTAAATCGGTTTTACACATTTCCTCGAAGTTGGGTTTAACTGACTCAGTACCCAGCGTGTTCAATCGTCTGAGTCAGTTAATTAACGTGACACTGACTTCAGATGATCTAAAGAAAATTTAATTTGACATTATTTTTTTTTAAGAATTTCACTAGAATCATAATAATAGAATCATAATAATTTAAGAAAATTATAGGGAAATCCCAATAGAATATCGTACAACTAAAAAATACATGGGTAGGTCTTGAATAAAAAGACGGTTATTTATAAAAAATAAAAAAAAAAACTTTATTTACATAAATATATACAGAAATCCCTTCGAAACATACAAATCTCACACACAAACTATGTACATATGCTCAACACGAATAACAACTTTGTACAAAAGTGTATCATACAGTATATTATACAATTGAAAATACATCTATGGACTAGCTCATACAAGAAGTTACAAGTACAAAACTAATCAGTCATGGAATGCATCGAGTAGTTACTACTCGATGTATCGGAAAATAGTAACTTGTGACTAAGACGTATTGTTCAAGTTCGTTTAGTCGACTTCCTCAATGGTAGGGCCGTTGTTCTGGCCCTGTCGGAACTGAGCACCGCAATCCTGGGGTCCAGCAGACGCGCCACCTTGGTGGAGTTTGGTCATGATAGGCGCGCACTGTCGCTGCACCTCCTCGAACTTGTGATTATACTCCTCCTTGTCAGCCAGGGTGTTGTTGTCCAGCCAGCGGATGGTATCCTCGCAGAGGTTCAGCACCTGTTGTTTGTCGGTGTCGGTGAGATTGGCACCGCTATCCTGGATGGACTGCTTCACGTTGAACACGTATCCCTCCAGCTGGTTCCGCGCATCAACGCGTTCCCTCTGGATCCGGTCTTCGTCACGGTACTTCTCAGCATCCGTCAGCATCCGGTCAATCTCCTCGCGGGATAGTCGACCCTTGTCATTGGTGATCTTGATGTTGTTGGATCGACCGCTGGCGGTGTCCTTGGCCGTCACGTGGAGGATTCCGTTGGCGTCCATGTCGAAGGTGACATCGATCTTGGGAACGCCGCGAGGGGCGGGAGCGATTCCGCTCAGCTCGAACTTGCCAAGGTGGTTGTTGTCCTTGGTCATGGCACGCTCTCCCTCGAACACCTGGATGGTCACGCCGGGTTGGTTGTCGGCGTAGGTCGTGAACGTCTGGCTCTGCTTGCAGGGGATCCTGGCGTTGCGCTCGATGATGTTGGTCATGACGCCACCGGCGGTCTCGATGCCGAGCGACAGTGGCGCCACGTCGACGAGCAACACGTCCTGCAGGGTGGAGCACTTTTCGCCCTCTCCTGTGAGAATGGCTGCCTGGACAGCTGCGCCGTAGGCTACGGCCTCATCCGGGTTGATGGACAGGTTCAGCTGCTTGCCGCAGAAGAAGTTCTGCAGCATCGACTGGATCTTGGGGATGCGCGTGGAGCCGCCGACGAGGACGACGTCGTGGATCGCGCGCTTGTCGAGTTTCGCGTCGGCGAGCGCCTTCTCCACGGGTTCCAGGATGGATCGGAACCCGTGTTCCGCGAAGAGCTCCTCGAAGCACGTCCTCGAGACCTTGGTGTAGAAGTCGATGCCTTCGTAAAGGGCGTCGATCTCGATGGTGGCCTCGGTGTTGGAGGAGAGTGTGCGTTTGGCGCGCTCTGCAGCGGTTCACAGACGGCGACGGGCTCGTGGGTTGGTCCTCATGTTCTTGCGGAATTTCCGCTCGAACTCCTTGCACAGATGTTCAACCAGTCGGGAGTCAAAATCCTCGCCAATCTAAGGCAATATAATGTCAACAATGTATAAGTTACAATGTATAATGTCAACAATGTATAAGTTAATGTCAACAATAATAAGTTAACAATCAATATAATGATTTTAGATTGTTGGCAATCGTAAAGACAAATCTTACACATACAGTGATTCGAGTTACAAAAATCATTTCGAACAATGATAACTAATTTAATACAGTGAATGTAAACGTACTTTAGTCTGATTCCCAAAAGTTTGGTAACGGAATCAATGCAGTAACTCTCCTGCCGACCGAATTTGTCCTGTTTATCGCGATAATGGGAGAGACAACATTTGTGTATAGGACAAATCTCAGCTCTCCTGTGCGAGTGTATGGCAAGATATGTGTAGACTGGAACAATGGAACACCCGTACGTAAGAACTCCCCGTAAATTCCTGAGACGTTTTCACCATTCATATCTGTGAATGAAATGATGCTTCTGCACTTGTAGCACCCGTCGTTAGCTTTTACCAGATAATTGCAATAACTACGTTCCTTATTGTCAAAAATTCTGTATGAGGCGCCGTGAATTTGCGCAGTTTCGTAGATGTGGAACGTGTTTATGTCGGGCTGGTATCCAGAATTCCGAAGAAGAATGATTTCTGCTTCTTCGGGAGCCATGTTTCCAATCATCTTCATTCCTAAAAATGAATGCCCTGTAGAGATAGCAGGAGGAATGGCCCAGTGTGCACCTTCCAGAAGTTCTCGCATAAGTTGTCGTGCGTTCTCGCTGATATTGTCATCAAAAATTCGATCCTCCAAAAATTTTGTTATTAAAAATCGGTCAACAATTTGAGACGCCCGATCGTTTGAACTTTTAATGTTCTCCACAAGCTTCCGATTCCATGCTTCGAACTGGTAGCCAGAGTAAACCCATATAGGTCCCCAGTTGCTCACCGATGTAATCAGGTGTTTCAGCAAGTGGACATTGTACACCATGTGCACTTGACCAAATCGTTGAAAACCTATTACAAATTCTTTGAGTAAAGTGTTGGCCCTATTCAACTCGTCTTTCGTTATCGAATGTTTATTTATTAGATAAGTAGCTTCTGATAGCTTCATTAGAAGTTTATGTATATCACGTGGCAAAATTCCTTTGAGGATCACTGGAGCATAATAAAGAACCCAATTCCTCCATTCGGTTCCCTTCCACAGCGCAATTTCTTCTATACTTCTAGGCCGACGTGACACTCTTGTTGGAGTTCGGATTTTCATTAATTCTTCGTCGATCAAAGCTCGTGTTGCCGTACTCCCGATGTACCACTCTTTTCCAACATCAGACAATAATAACTCGGTAAACTTTTTAGCAACACCCTCGAAAACACAGTGAAATGTGTCCACCACAATCCCAGATGACAAATTGAACCCCTCAAGTACTGCTAATGCCGAATATCCCTTAACACCATTAATTATTTCTCCTGTTTCTGACGCACAGGTCATATCGTCTAAAATGTTAGCGTGGCTCCGTAAAGGAGCTTCCATGTCTGCCGGATAGAAGTGGCTGCGTCCTTCTCTGGCTCCCGGAACAAAGCAAAATGTGCACCCATAAAAACCATTAAATCGTTTCATATTTAATATGTCGTATCGGGCATCTGAATCACAGCATAATATGCACGTTATGAAACGACTTGTTCGTGCTTCCCCGCCTTCATGCGGGGTCCAAGTGATGCCATCATCGTGAAGAGCAGCTAACTCTCGAACAATTGGCTTCAGAACATCATTTATGACAGGTTTGCCGCACCCAACCCAAACTCCTGCTAACAGCATATGTTTTTTTCTCGCATGAGGCGACAACTCATTTACAATTAAAAGGACCGGTACTGCAATAGCTTTCGAGGATTTCGCGACGCTAACGCCATCCATCCACAATGTCATGGAGTAGTTATTCGGATTGGCCAGAAAACCTCGTTCCAACTCCTTGTACTTGGCGCCATCGTAGATATCCTCTGATGCATATTCATTCCACTTTGTTCGTGTATGACGATACCGTAAAGAATCTTTCATATTCGGGCGTTTAAGAAGCTCTTCCAGTTGGGTTCGCACACTAACATGGACGAACGTTCCTAGTGGCTGCCTTTTTTTATTTGGCCCACAATAACCGCATACACAAGTCCTCACTGGCTTTTTTCCTTTTCCTAATTTGGATTTACATTTAGAACAATATACGCGATAATGGAGGTGTGTTCCCTTTCGTCCAATAATACTCCACACCTTTTTCTTAGACGCCGGAAGAATCGGGTTTTCCAAAGATAAATTACAAATCTTCATATTTTGTAGAAATGAGGTGTATGTTTCTCGGCCAGAAATCATTTTCGCCAGGAATGTGAAAAAATAATCACAGGGTCTCCAGTCAGCTCTGTGCGCTATGTTCTCATGCATGCCTAAAACATGAAAAAATGCGTATTAAAATTTGTGATAAGACCCCATAGAATATAATCTTGTCTAAAATCTTTATTGTCTTTTGATTTTATAGAAAAATACTAGCTGGGTAGCCGGCTTCGCTCAGGGAGTTGATATGACATTGTGTGGTAATTTGAATAAAAGGATAAACTTTAAAATATAAGAAATATTAATTATATTGAAAACAATTTCTAACTATTTACAATATTTTGGTTTATATTCAGTCACTGTATCAGTTTAATTACTCATACTTGTGATACAGGTGTGCATTAGACCCGACCGCGGAAACGCGTGGGCGGATTCCCGATTATTGCATTTGGGTCCGTGATTCGGGAATTCCCGGAGTTGTCCCGAAATTCATTAAGAAACTGACGTTCGAACCCACGACGGATCTTGCTTTATATACTCCTACCAATGGGTAGCCCCGCCCATACAAAAAAGGCCTCGAATGGTCCACAATGTTACAGAACATTGTGGAACATTGTGACCACAACATTCAAGAGTGTTCTGAAATGTTCCACAATGATCTGGGATATTCCGGGATGTTCCCGAATGTTCCAGACTATTCCGAAACATTCCAAAACATTCCACAATGTTCTGGGATGTTTTGGAATGTTTTGGAATGGTCTCGAATACTCTCGAATGTTCTGGAGTGTTCTAGAAATTTCTAGAGGGCGAAACTTCCAGCCCTTATATCTTCACAAACATGCCCTTCAGTTAAAAATGGGAAACTTCTTCACGAACGGGGAATAGACGGCTACCACACCATATAACTCCCTTGATTGTACCGGGACAACTTCTGAGTTTTAGGGGCAGGCGCATTGTACACTTTTATTTTTTATAATATATATTCGCAGTCAACCACGTTTGTCGCAGTGACGTCGAGGCGACATCGCGAGCGAGACACATGCGGGTCACAAGCGAGTCACAAAGGCGTCACAAGCTATCCACTTTTTTCCCTTTCATTCTGGTCGACAGGACGTCGCACGGAGGTCACAGCGACGTCACAGCGACGTCACAGCGGGATGGGTCAGTGAACCAGAATTTACATGAGCCGAATGGCATATGGCGCGGAAAATGCATGATGTCTTTCTTCTTTATCTTTTTGTTGGCGCCGGAGTTTCATTCCATATGGCCATCAGCATAATTCAATATTAAACTCAATGTGTGACCACATGCCGCGACGGAAAAGTCGGAAAGCAAGATGGAAGGGAAATGGGGAAGGAAAGGGAAGCAAACGATTTTTGGGACAGGAAAGATTGGGATTTGGAAGGATTGCCCCCGAACTTACCGCCGCAGGATCTCGGGTGGACGTGAGATATCCACCGGGCGTCAGTCGTAGTCAGGCACACCTCGAGAAGGTTCCCGGTCGGACACACGTAGCCACACGTCGTTGTTTCACATGCTCAATGCATGATGCCGAATCGATATAAAGTAGATTCGATATGGCGCTGAATCAACCTGAACGCGAATCGAATTGGCCCCGAATTTGCATGGACACGAATCAATATGGCGCCGAATCGATTTCGTGTTTACACCGCTCTAAATCCGAAGTTATTTCGTGTCCACGTAGTTTCGGTGCCGATTCGATTCGAGTTCACATCGAATCGGCGCCATATTGATTCGTGCCCATGAAAATTTGGGGCCAATTCGATTCGTGTTCAGGTTGATTCGCCATATCGATTCGGCGCCATATCGATTCGGCATCATGCATTTTCCGCGCCATATGCCATTCGGCCCATGTAAAATCTGGTTCACGAACCCATCCCGCTGTGACGTCGTTGTGACGTCGCAGTGACGTCGCTGTGACATCCGTGCGACGTCCTGTCGACCAGAATGAAAGGGAAAAAGTGGGTCGCATGTGACGCCTTTGTGACTCGCATGCAACTCGCTCGCGACGTCGCCTCGACGTCACTATGACAAACGTGGTTGACTGGGTACATAGATTCCTACCTGTGGAGCTGTAGGGGTAGGGGACAGGACTCTTCAGATTGTTCCCCTCCACTATTCTTCGTTGTCAACTTCAAGCAGGTTACTATATTCAGTAGACAAGAAATGTAAAGATACGACATTGAATTTCATATTTACGCGCGGCAATCTTATCTCACAATGCTCAGATACATAACAGTAATTCAGTATTGTTTGAACATAGCCGAGTATGGACGGGAGGATTCCCTACGTTTCTTGCAATTACAGCGCCATCTTTCAGCGCCATCTTTGGAGGTTCCCCGTCGATACGAACAACTTTCATTACCCACTTTTCTTGATCCGATGTGTACTTTTCGAGATATTCTCAAAACCAATTTTAAATGGAACACCCTGTATATAAATAAAATGGTAATACAAAATTAAATGTGTACATATGCAAACTTAATAGAGTTGGAACCAATTAAACTAATCTAGAATTAAAGTATTTTTAAATGCATTTGTTATTATTCTAAAAACCCCAAAATGCCCCAAAAACAAATAAATCGCTCTCAAAACCCCAATCCCATGTTCCTTCAAAATTGCGACTTCGAAAACCGCGCTCCCACCGCCCTCTCGCGGCGATGCACGCAACTCCCGAACTGCGCGCTCCGGCATGTTTTGCACCGGCTCGTCGCTCGTCGCGTTCTTCCACGTCTCTTCTCTATCGAGCGCTTTATTATCGCGTTCGGCTTGAAACCCGAAAGTTCGAATGTTTTAGATTCAGCCGTGACTTCTTGGTTAAGTTACGCGAGTCGGGTATGTCGCGTAAAATGAACGCGTGTACGTTTGCTTTGCTGTTTTTCGCGGCGTTCGCGTCCGCGAGCGTACTGCAATCGAAACACGGGGTCGAGAAACTCAACGAAGACAACTGGGAGCGCATGTTGACAGGAGAATGGATGGTTGTTTTGTGAGTGTCCAAGTTCAGCTGTATGACGGGACCATTTTCGGTTTCGCAAAACTACACTTTCGAGCCTAATTTTTGGAATAAAAAATTTTTTTTCACGACGAGGTGGCTGCGCATAACCTCTTCTTATAATGAATTTTGATGCGTTGGAATGGGGAAGGTGGAAATTCGGGAGATGGGAGGTGAAGATAAATTCAATTTAATTTGATTTTTATTTGTTTTTTTTTGCAGAAAAAGAGTTATTGTTTGAGGGGTTTTTGAACAATTGTATCATTTGTTTCCATTGCGACTAAGGAATTTGTTAATTCAAAGTCCTAATTAGTTACAGTATAAAAAGTCCTAATTAGTTTCCATATTAGATTCAATTACATTTTCAAAGTGAAAATAAATATATTCCAAATATGTTGCAATAATTATAAATATTTTCCAACTGTATTGCAAAAATCAGGAATATATCAGGAATATATTTTTTTATAACAAATTTTGAAAATTATAAATTTTATAAAATTATTTATCATTTTGTAAAAAATATATTTTTTTATAAAAATATATTAGGAATATATTATTCCTATATAGCCAATATATTCCTACATTCACCAGTGGTCACATTATCATTTTTTCTGTATACTGATAGATCGAAGAATGCAAATGCAAATTTGCAAAAACTGAGAACAAATAGAATTTTCAAATTTCTAGCTATGCTCCATGGTGTCCAGCCTGCAAAAGTCTGGAGCCCGTGTGGGACACTTTAGCTTCCTGGAAGAATACCCTCAACATTGAAGTTGGAAAAGTTGACATCACAGATGCTCCTGGACTCAGTGGCAGATTTATGGTCACGGCTCTGCCCACGATCTACCAGTGAATGCCTTTCTCATAATTCCCTTTATAAATTCCACATGAAAAAGTCCATAAGCTAACTAATTACCATTGTTTCCAGTGTTAACAATGGTGAATTTCGTCAGTACAAGAGTCCTCGAGACGAAATGTCGTTGGTTGATTTCGTTTCAACAAAAACCTGGATGAAAGTCGAACCCATTCCAGGCTGGAAAAGCCCCACTTCCATCATGATGTCCGTCATCAGTTACTTTTTCCGCATGTCCCAAGTATTGAGAGTAAATGTCAATTTTATTATCCAATTGACAAACTATTCAAAGATTTTTTTAAAACAAAATGATTATATTTTTTCTATATTTAAATTAGTAATTAATGACCAATTTAACAGTTTTTATATTAATATAAATAAATATACATTAATATAAATTAATATTTAATACATGTAATATAATTACAGCTGTTAAATAATCATAAAACTAATCTCCACACACATTGCTTACAACACTACATTTACATATCAGTAATAAATGCTACCACACTACAAACTGTACAAACAATCAAGAAAATTATCTACTTATCAGTTTTTACTGCTACCTATATATTTTTGCAAATAAAAAAATTCTATTTTTTCCAGGGAATCCACAACAGACTCATGGAAGACTTCGGCTTGCCAACCTGGGGCAGTTACTTAATTTTCGCCATAGCCACAATTGTAGTGGGCGGCATCGTGGGCTTGGTAATCCATTAACGAACATTCCGATCGCCTGCGTTGGTTGTCGCCTCGCATACTCACCGTCTAATTTCGTTTGCAGATCAGCGTATGCATCATCGACATGATTTACCCACCAAAGGATATGATCATGCGAGACAAGAAGAAGCGAAAAGAGTCGATCTCCTCCGGAGCCGAGCAGGACAAGATCTCGGGCGACGACGAGATCGTGGAAAATGTGAAAGACGATCTGGTGGATGAGGAGGGCAGCGAGACGGAAAAGTCCGACAACGATACCAAAGCTTCGCCGAACAGTCCAAACGTGCGCAAGCGCAAACCCCGCAAGGCTGATTAAATAAACGAATTTGCATAGTTTTCGTCGATATTGAACTCATTCTTAGATGGTTAATCTCAGTTGTAGTATTATTTAATAATTTCGTTGTAACCGATTGCCGGCTTGCCAGAGTTGCGTTGTGACTGAAGCCGTTTCGATGAATCCCCAGTTATTCGAGAAAATGGGTTGTTTAGTTATTCAAGTAGATAAGATGGTATCTACCGAATTTTAACGAATTAACATTTTATCCGCAATATTTATTATTTAATTGAAAAAACGACGACTCACAGGAACTCTGGTAGTTAGTCGATATTCACGAAAACTATATACCAAGCGCATCAATTCTGAATCAAAATTCCACCGGATTTTGCTGTCTTCCGACCTCGGAAGGGACTCTCAGGCGACGTTGTCGATCTTTTGAATCGCGACTTCGCTCGTTTGCACAATTTTTACGTTGTTCAAACTGGTTTTATACAATTTTTATATGCTGTTCCTATATAGTTTTTGTTAAACGAACATTGTCAATGGGAGTAACAGGAGGAAATTGCTGCGATTAACGGAGTAATTGTTAGAGCAATTACCAGAATGATTTGCATTTAATGTAGGCTTTAGCTGCGTGAAACTAATCGTAACATATGGAGTACGAGTCTTGCGAATGAGTTTGTGCGCTTTTTGGCTCTTTGCGCGGTCGTTTGTCGCATTGTCAGATATTGAGTCAAAAGAGAGTTCAAAAGGTTTGGGTTGGGACTGTGGAAATCAAAAGACTTAGATTTTGTCAACCCCATCTACAGTTTAATTTCAGAAATACTCTAATAGCTTTTTCTAGTTGACGAAGTCCCTCCGAAATCGCGGTTAAGTTTTATGATTTCAATAATTCATTGAATTATGAGTTCCTGGTACCTTTGCTGGAATCATTTGTTTCCTTCCATTCTTATGACAATTGTACTTAAGACAAGGATTGAAGTAGATCTCGTACCAAAGGTACAGGGAAAGTGATTTGTATTTCCACTTCATTTCATTCCAGAAGGATTGTGATGGATTCATAATAAAGAAAATGATTAACGTTGTAATTGTTCGTTTGTTAATTTTATTTAGTAATGAAAAATGGTTAGATAAATTAGTACTTTCATTTTAGAGATGACCAAAGAGATTCACGTTTTTTCTTTAGAATTTTAAATTGCTGTAAACCCGATTTTAGAATTTGAAGTTTTTATATTTTGTTTCGTGACAGTTTTATTAAACGTTGTATCGACGAGGTTTTTTTCTTATTTTTTTCTCTACACTGTGCAATTTTTCCCATACTCATCAGCCATTTTTCATATAACTAGTGCCTTAAGATTGTTGCGCATTGTTTACCGTTTCGCAACTGACCGAGTCACAAACGACCGCCGAAACTGCCTACGACTGTGTGGACACTGTCACGGTGATTAGTCAAAGCTGTACCAAGCGACTAAACTAATATTTGTGATTCCACTTTTCACATTTCAACAACAACAAATACTATTATGGAATGCTGAACACGTGTGAGGATAATGACCAGTAATACAAAACTAATAATAATTAATATAAATGCATTAACGATAAGCAAACTAGCAATGTAATTATAAAATAATATCTAATAAATGTAAATAATTGTTTTTACACGTTGCTTTTTTTATTTCTTACATAATGTTCGGTTGGAATATTCTGCAGCATTTCTTTCTACAGAGTGACCAGTGAAGGAAATAAGAGAAAAACAGGGATTTGAAGAGATGAAATAAATTCGTAAAGCGTTGAAAGTATTTTGCGATTAGGAAGTTGAAATTTTGAATGTTCAAGATGAATAAGGAAAAAATGGTGTATTATATACTAAGAGGAGAAATCATAGTTTTAGCCCTAAAATCGGGGGTTAAACAAGTTTAAACCTCCACAAAATAAAGGTTTACTCTCTACGATATAAACATTTTACGAATTAGTCTTGACAAATTACAAAATTGACAATTTTAATAGCTTCCATTAATTTATTAACAGCGATTAAAAGTAGAGCTATTGTCAAAATGTGTTTGGTACCTCAGTTTCTACCAGTTTACACACTTGAAAAGCAGGTAGAAAAGCGCGCAGGCAGAAAATCGGACGCCGAATGACTGACGAGGCTTAGAGAGACTCACATTAGTTGCCGAAACAAAGCAATTCTGGCCCCAAAATATTTAATTTTGAAGAAAGAAGACCTTCAGTATGGTCCAGGAATAACTGATTAATCGTTGGTGAGTCGAAAATCCCATTTTTATCCTTATCCTCACTGTTTATCAAATGAAACTTTAAGGGGAGGGTATAGTAAATTTTTAACTACACGTAAAAATTAACGAAGTGGGCTTATATTTTGGTTTATATAGTGTTATCACGAAACGGTTAAAGTGACATCAGTTGCTCCCCGGTGGCTCCAGCCCGTTTCGAAATATCGATCCCAAATATTACAATACTATAATTCATTTAAAAAAATCTATCTTCTATAGTTTCCAAAATTTCAAGTTGAAAATTTCAAAATAAATATAAAAAATCCTTCCTTTTTTGGGATCGAAAAACGGTTTGTAGTCACAAACTCATTATCTCCTCCCCTTAAACGCGTTTTTTCTCAAAACTATGCTATTCTTACTTGGCGCCACGATATATCAAGATCTAGTGGACCGATTTGCTTTATCGAAAAATCGAGGCATTCTTTAAACCGTCGCTATTATCCTGTATATTATATTTTCACTATTTTCTATATCCTGCCAAAACTGTAAGTCTACTTCATAATTACGTGAATCCAACTAGATCTTATTTAACCCTACAACACCCAATTCTGAAGCCCATTAGACTCCGGAATTTTTACAGGACTTCAACCACTGGTGCACCATTAACTTAATTTGGAGTGTTTCGAGCTGAAAAAATGTATAAACATATCTAAACGTTATATCAATAAATAACAAAAGTTTCCCTTACACTTACCGTACAGATTTCCTACAATTGATCCCGAAAAAGGCCTTTTTTAGTTAAAAAAAATCCATTAGGAGTATTGTAGAATAGTCCTAACGGTTTCTAGGAAGTTTCTGCCATCACTTTGTCACATTTTGTACAGGATTTAGTATGTGATTTTTTAAACCCATAAGTATCTCCATACACTCTCATTGACTTTTACTTGTAATTCCGTGTCACAATCCTACAAAATTCACTCCTACTGGATTCTATGCTTATTTTTGTCATTGTTTCTATATGCATTTAATGGTTTCTGATGCATTTTTTAACTTTCCCAAAAAGACTTCCACAAAATTCCAATCCATACCCTTCAATGGCGAACAAACCGACTCCATCCATCAAACCTCAGACCCCTTATCCCAATCAGACCTTCACCTTCTCTTCATCTCCTCTAGGCGGACCCCCTCAAACTAAAATAAAAGAAACCTTTTTTATCGGATTCCACCGGAGCGGCCACCTGCGATAGGTGTTAACATCATGACGTATATTCTTCACCTTGGCGTAACTACTAAGGGGAGGTTGACCGAATTGTGGTGGTGGAGGAGTGGATGTAGTATACGTTGCCAGTCGACGGCCAAAGTGTTATATCTTTAACGCCGAGTGCCGTTCAGATAAACATGTGTGCGTGCTTGTGTGCCGCCGTAGAGTGTGTTTCGTGGTGATTGAGTGACTCCGGAGCTTGACAGCCCAACACCGAATATGTTGTGACAATGAATATGAATCCTCGCGATAATAAGTCGGTGGCTCGGTGGGCCTCGTATATGTTGGATCGGCTCGCGTTACCCGACACGAAGGCGCGGGCCAGAAAACGGCTGTACCTGTTGTCGACGTGAGTGTTGGGAGCTGCAACTCGTCAATCAAAAGGCCCAATTAAAGCCAGCGATTATTGTGCAATTGAACCCGCGAAATTGCACGGCGGAGAAAGTGATTATTCCGCCCTTCGAACGGAACCGGATTAATTGTTAATTGCGGAAATGTCTAGGTCGGTTTTGGGATTTGATTGGACGAGTCGAAATTACGCAAAATTGGTACCACGGCAGGCGTGAAACCAAGGGAATCCCACGCGTCCTTCTGCCAATTAACGATTGATTTTCTAATCCAAGATCAATCGCTGGAACTTATTAATACACTTCCTTGGAAATGCTGGTTTCCCCTTTCGTGTAACGTTTGAAGATTTTCTTAAGTTTAAATGACTTTATTTCAAATCTGAAAAATTCGAAAAATATTTTATTAAAAGAAATTATTTTATATTAAAAGAAACATAAGAGACATTCAGGGAAAAATATATCTGGGACATTTCCAAAATTAAAACATTTCAACTTTTTTTTGTACGTTGCTAAAACATTTGTCCTGTCATTTTAGAAACTTGAAAATATATCTAAGATTCCTGGAATAAATCAGGAATATTGTGTGCTAAGATATTTTATGCGAAATACCTGTAAAATAAATTTTTCGCATACAAAAATGGAACAAACAGAAATGGAAAAGTTGCAATTCTGAAAAAGGATAGCCACTATTAGGGCTATTACTAGACTTGCAAATAATGTAATTATTTTTATGCTCTACTGCAAGAAAGGGCAATTTGTCGTGGAACTGCAAACGGTTTCCGCGGTGTAATTGCGATTCTTGAAAAAGTATTTACAAAACTAACTGGCCCATTACAAGACACTTGGCGTCTGCATGTCTGGGTGTATCGCGTGTTTCATCCCGAGCGCGCAAACTTTTGCTCAAATCTTCGCTCGGATTGCGAACTGCATTCACAATCCGCGAGGAAAATGTAATAAATTGGGAAAGTTCGCGGAATTGTATGATTACATTAATGGCGCGTGAAACGTTTTAATGGACGACAAGTGGATTGAAATTTCATCCGTTCTCTTTCGTGTCACAGTATTGCGACAACTGAAACAGACTGCTTCCATTTCAGGTAGTATTCGAAATGCAACGATGATTCGTCGCTACGAACTGTGATAAGCGGGGATTGAAAGTAAGTCGCCAAATTCATCAGTCGCCTTCCTAGCTATAGACTTTTAAGTAGTGGAATATTATTCTAGGACACTTCTAGACGAAGTCCGTGGAATGACATTGACAAATCCAACGCGAACCTTCCTAGACAGAGAAACTAGTTTAATAAGCTTGATTTGAAATTGGTTGAATAACTGTAGTGTTAAGTTAAACATCACGATGATATTTTTGAAGTATCTCACCTGACTGTAGAAGTAAACAAAAGCTCCATTACCCTCCCTGGATCCGTAGTTTTGTTAGTTGTGGCAGTAACTGACATATAATGCGAAAACTGGGATATGCAATCCAAAAGACCCGCTCGCTTGGAACGAAAATTCAGCATTGATGGCCTCAACAAATCGGATGCTGCGAAGGACAGACTATCTGCGTTCGGTTTACATAAAAATGGAAGGTACTTTTATTTTATTATTATTATTTTACCATTTCATATTATAATTACTTATTTAAAGTTAAGATGAAATTATCTGATATGAATTTGGTTACCCTACACTGTTAAAAATATCCTTTTGGGCCAAAATAAAGCATTTTGGCACAAAAGAAATCATTTTGCCAGAAAAGGA
>JABFPB010000671.1:0-33699 GCA_022817645.1 Ceratoteleas bidentatus
ATTCGTTCCACTTTCGGCATGCTACACTGACGTGAAAAACATCGTATCGGCCTCGGGCGCCGGTGGCGCCCTCGGACATAATATACTATTTTTAAAAGGAAAACTATGCCTGTATAACGAATAGTATTCTTTATTGAAGTTTACATGATAAAAATTATGAATTATATTGCAAAATAATTATTTAAACAGACAATATCAATTTCACTGCATTTCATTTTAGTGGAAACGACACTTATTTTTAGGTTAAAATATGTTTCGAATAAAAACTTATTTTGCATTTATTTATTTACAATATATAATATTGTAAATTACACTAAATGAAAGGTGTTATGAAAGGATTACCCATTTGCACTGTACGAGACTAGTTTCAAATTACATTCCTTTTCATTTAAAAAAAAGTTTCATTTATTCGAAAAATGAATTTTTAAGTCAATTTCTTTTTGGACCAAATCAAAATATTTTGCGAAATAGTTAAGAGCGATTTTGCTTTCATTTAAAAGGGCCCTATTCCTACCAAAAATATTTCTACAAGAAAGAACGTTGTAATAAATACCGCTTTACAATTAAACGTACAAACGTTTTTACTTCAAATTTCTCCCGTTGAAAATGGATTATAATTAAACGATTTCCTAAAGAGACGGTGTAATTGAATTTCTTCAAGTTACTCGAATTTCACGTTTTAGTGCAATCAACCTTGCTAGATACGGTTTTTGTGCATTTCGATGGTTTCTCGAAGCAGCTTGGAATCTCGCGGAGCTTTCTTCGATACTAAACTTCGCCGGCCGAGTATCTTGCTGACCGTGGAAACCCGTTTTTTTTCGTAATGCTCATTTTGGCACGATATGCCAGCCGGCGAGCATATTAGCATTTTTTATTCGCGTCGAACGCGAGGCGACGACAGGATTTGAAGCTTCGACTCATAAAACGCGTTACTTTATCCGCCTCGGCCTCGGAATAACACGCACTCCTATTAATTACGCCAACTTATTGCCGATTGTTTATTCGCGGCAATCACTTTTTCGCGATTACGCCGAGGTCGATTTTAACGAACCGCGCGTTCGTCGTGACAGTTTATTTAGTGTTTTACAATTCCTCATATTCCGCGTCACGTATCGCCGACTGTGCTTCGGTTATTTTCTGTTTTGATACTGCGGGTATTAGTAAATACTCGGCCGGCCTACGTTTAGTCGTAGAGAGACCTACGATAGGTTAACGAAAAATTCGCGTCGCGATAACCGTTATCGGTTAATGGGTATCGGATAAATTTCGATTGTCCCGGTCGAAATGTTTATGTTGTGACCGCGTAAATTGTACTTCGAGTTCGGCTGTTTTTTCCTCCGCACTCCGTCGGTTTCATAATTTCCCGAATGTTCCGGGTACAACGCCGAGTTTGACACTAACTGCAAGCTTACATAAATAAAAGAACTTTTATGATCGTCCCCGCGCAATCACACGTTGAGATCCGGTTGGTCATTGAAACAATGGGAATTCAGTTTGTCAGGTTGAAAAAATGCTGAAGGCGGATTTCTTTTTCTTCTCCCAGGTAGGTGCACTGAAAAAGTCTCAGTTGAAATAACTGAAAAGTGGAGCTGAAATGTAAAGACTGTTTCAGTAGCAAATAAAAACAACTCTCTAATTTATTATTGTAAAATCTTGAAAAGTATTAAAAAATGTAAATATACAATTGTTTTAGTATATCATTTTTAAGAGATCCCTTTGTTATACAGAATGAAAAGTATCAAATGAAACAGAGTGTTGAAAGTACAATTTTTTTTAATCCAATTCATTATTGTACAGATTTAATATTGTACAGATTTAATGTGAGCATCTTGTTCAATAAGGATTTATGTGTTGCTTCAACTGATTTACATTCGAAATATCTTGACCAGTGACACCAGGATTCTGACGATTAAATTTATGGCAATAACACCTGATGCACCAGGATTTGGACAATTCTCTTATTCAAATTAATTTGACAGTTTCATGGTCGGAATTCTCACAACCGGGACGCGATAAGCTCAAAAATCGAGTATGTCACGAAAATTGAATATGTAAACATCTCGTGGACGAGCTCCAGGTAGCAAGACGCTTTGTTTACATCGCGATCGAGTTATCTGATTTTATTGAAAATAAAAGTAATTTCAATAAAATAAACAATTCAATTTAACTACAATTTCTAATTTCTAAACTTATTTTAGTGGTCAGATGTTTAACAGCATTTCTTCATAAACATTAATTACAATTCAACTATCAGACTGCACTAGATTTAACTCCATTTCTGAGCTGTTTCGACTCCGTTTCGAGTTATAACCGTTTTAAATCAAGTATCAGTTAAATCTACTCTAACTGTGGTTTGACAGAAACCCCGACGAAAACAATCCCACTTTTTCCGAGTTAAACACCGCAGCACGCATAATCGTGAAAATTAATCATCGGACAATGGACTTTCCTGACGCCGAATAAAATGCGCGATAAAAAACGCGACAAACCGGCTAAACTGCGAAACAATGCCTCTGCGCTCCCAATTGCGTAACGAACAATCTCTCGAAATATATATGTAATTGATATCATTAAGCACTTAATTAACCGCGCGCGGATATCGGCGCGATATTTATTACCCCTTTGTGTTTTGCCCGCGAAACGCAACGCCACTTCGCGCATATGCATTCGCCGCGAATAAGTGAAATAGCTGGCATTCTACGCGGCGCCGCGTAAATGAGAGTTCACTGTTCGCCGCGAATTTTTGTCGCCGCGATTTCGTTTCTTATTATCGGCGCAACAATTGCGCGTTCGATCGCGTTTCCCTGACTGCGCGATTAAACTTAAAGAGCGCCGGGATCCGGCGTTCCCGCTGCTTCGCGGCGCTGTCCGTTTCGGCGCAACGAAGCGCTCCGCAGAAATAGAAAAATTGCGTTCCGCTAATGGAATCGTTTAAGCGCCATTGTGTGGCGCGGCTTTTTATCCGTCGCGCGCCGGGCGAACAAAATAAACGCGATTTAGGTGTTTTGTCGAGATGTTTCGAGGAATTTAAACAAAAGTTTCTTTCGAGCCAACTAATTGACACGGGAATAGGGCTTTCGGAATCCGACGCGACAAAGAGCCACGTTCTTGAGCGGATAACCGTCATTTTCAGAAAGTTTATCAATGCTGAAATATTAAAAGAAATTGTGTAGCGAAGATTTATAATATTGCGTTAAAGAAAATTTTTGGACAACATAAAGCTTCGATATACTGTTATTTAAAAATGTTATATATTTTTATATTATATATAACGCCCTGAGAGCAAAAACGAAACAACGCCCATTTAAAATACATTGGAGTTTTTTCGTCTTTGCTCTCAGCGCATCATATAATATTAGTAATTAAATGTTTATGATCAAAACTTATTTTAATTAAAATAAGTTTTTCATTTCAGATTAAATTAACTCGTGATTGATTGTCTTATGGCATTGATATTTGGTGTTTTAATGAACAAATCTGTTCAATTATCAAAGAACAATATTTCTCAACATAAATATATTTGTATTTTCCCTCGATATACCTTTCCAAAAATATTCTACTACTTCCTCAATATTTCGCACAAAACGGCAAATTCATACACAATTAACTGCGCACATTTCCGCGAAATTCTCACATTTTCGACTTCCAGGGGGTAATCCCTAAAGAAAAATGCGACCCACCGTTCATGCATCCTTGATTTTTAATTACTCTCCTAATGCCACGCGCGCCATCGCTAAGCTTTTCGCGGCGCGCTTACTTTTACGATTACCACGTTCATAAATTGCGCGCATAATTCCGCGCCGCAGCCGACGCGGCAATCAACAGCGCAGTATCATATTCCTTTCCTTATACGCGTCGCAGAATTTTTCAAACGCCGCGAATCTCTCGCTGTGCGATCTGTCGCCGTCTCAGCGATCGCGTTCCGCTGAATAATTTATCATCGGATTATTTTTCGGGCCGATCCGTCGACGGGCCCTCGATCCGCTTAGCGCTCTGACGCAAAACGCTCGAAACCATTATGCCGCGATTTGTCACGTCGGATCACAACAGCGGGCGAGAAAAAATGCAACAACGGGGCCGCTTTTGTGCGCAGTGGCACGCGAAAATCCCAATGACACCAGTTACGCGCCGCTGACGAATGGCCGACGAGAGCCTCGATCTTATTCAGCGATTGTGGATCCCGGGGGATGACAAAAAGGGGTCGCTGCGCTCGGGCACTTTTGCATATATACACTCGATGTTCCGCGGCTGTGGAGTGCACTTAGGCGGCGCTCGCCCCTGCCGAAACGGAGCGAGGGTCCCGAGTGATGTTCGCCTATTGATTCCGAAAACCCGTTCCCGGTCGCCCGGGGGATAGCAGCATCGCGACGGCATAATGCGCGCATTTGAAAATGAAGTACTGAACGAACGAGCAGATTTATGGGATCGGGGTTTGACCCGGAATCACGGGTTTTGAGGTGTTCATTAGCACAGATTTTGACACTTGGTCCGAGAAGAGTGATAGGTGTATGAAATCGAGTGTCTGTTGCTGATTGAGAGTAATTCGTGGAGTTGGATATGAGTTTTAGATTTGGGAGGGTTGGAGGGGTAGGAGTATTATGTTATGAGAGTTTAATACTGGATGATGGAGAATAAACGATTTTTATATTGGAAAACGATTTGGATTAAAGATCGTTAATCTTGAGTTATTCAGCTTCCTTTTATGGTGCCAGATTCAGGTCAATTGCCAGTTTAGTTTGAATCTGAGGCTTTGTAATTTAGTTTGGTGAAGCAATTAATTTTATCAGAATTCTGTACGTATAGGTATACTAAATATATTATGTATGAATTGGTATGTACATTAGATATGAATTGGAGAAATCTATTAAAAACTCCTTTACTGAATTATTGAACCATTACCGATTAAATTCAGGTCGAAAGCGTGATTGTCGATATTACACAATGTATGCGTTGTCTAAAATGGTCAAAATTTGTCGATTTTAGTAATTATCAGACAACTTCTTTTGCAGTGCAGATTTTTCAGAGCGAGATTTTAGCATTTTCTGTATATGTTCGCAAATCATTGTATATACATTTCATAACTTATCTCCATTGCTTTTATAATTGTAATGTAATAACAACTGAAACGAACAGAAATTTAGATTGTTCTATGTTCAAAACATTTACATATTACTTCGACAACAAATTGTTTATGTTAAAATCGATACGTTGTATTTCCAGTTGCCATTAACTTTAGTTCCGCGAAAATTCGTCTGTGTACACTGAAAAAAAATTCTGACTGTTTCCAAGTATATTATATTCTTGGATGAGATATTCTTGAAGGAAGTATATTTTAGTTTCAAACAAGTATATTTTACTTGAAATTATCATATGTCTACTTCAATCAAGCATATTTCACTTAAACGAAGTGAAATATATTCTCAATTTTTTTGAGAATATTATATACTTGATTCAAGTGAAATATACTTGAATCAAGGTTCCTTTTTTTAGTGTGTAGCATGTATTCTGGCAGTTTCAATACTTCTTAAATAATTAATTACATCTTTAATAAATTAATGCATATCCTGTATCAGAAGGAATACCAATATTGGATTGTCAAAGTAAAAAAACAACTTAGTATAAACATTAAACATCGACAATGGACATTGGGTGTTTTTTTGTTTATATTCTTCATTATTTACTTATTTTTATCCTTACTAGCCGAATCAATAAAAGTAATTACATCATATTATTAGATGTAAAACCGTTAATGTTTGACAATAAATATTCAGAACATATTCCTCGAATCTCATGCAGCTTTCATGAAAAACGTGTTCGGAGTAAACGTTTACGGCGTCTCTTCCATCCCCCAACATGTTTTCCTATTTTTGTATTCTCCTAAAGTTCACCTTCTATCCACATAAATTCCCGGCTTTCTCTCTCTAAACTCGACACAACCTCATCTCACCAAGCACCACCAATCCTCTCCCCATAAAGTCTTGCTTCCTATCAAAAATGCAAAAACTCGTTACCGATTTGTCATCTTTCGCTCTCGTTGCATTATTCATGGCGAACGCATCGTCAACAAGTGCGACAATCCATAATTCCCTACACTCGGTAGCCGTCGCTCGTCATTGTGCTTACGATAGTCCGCGTTTTCCGTAGCTTCCTTCCACCTACCGTGGTCGACGAGCTTCTCAATCATGCCGTAGGTGGACGTATCGCCCACCAGGAAATTAACGACCGGCTTACAAAGTAACGCCATTGTTTATTGCAATGAGCATTATCTACTGCTCCGAATGATCCTGTCGGTTTAACCATTTTATCCGCTTGTCGTTGCAACATGAACAATTGACCGAACCTGGTTTTCTCGTTGCAGGACTCGGGTGCCGGAGCTCCAGCATACGACGAGGAAACTACTAGAAGTTGTAAAAGGTACGTTGATGAATTGCCAATCACTACAGCCATTAACTTTTACCCGCGAGTCGAATTATCCGCATGTTCGTCCGAACGGAGAAAAATCCGCTAATGCGAATGATCTTAATTACGAGCGACGAGGCATTCTAATGTCCCCCGCGGTACCGCCGCGGGCAGGCCATATATCAGCATCAACGCTAATACAGAAATATGACTAACGTATCAATATCTCATAGGTGGCGCTTTTTCATTCACCTTTAACGTTGCGCGACGTGAACTTTAGGAGCCGGCCTGAGAATGGCTCGACTAGATCATTCGAAATGTTACGCGCACGGTGTGTCACGAATTTCCGACACAATATCAGCAGCGATGCCTCCGTAAAAGTCAGCTCCCGACGGTGATACGCCGTTATCGCGACACCATGCAGATGCCTTTTTATCGGCGACGCCTCCTCGCGTGTCGATTGATTGGCTCGAATTACGGTTTACCATTCCTATCCGCGAGCGTTTTAATTTCGCTCGAACATCCGGCAGTTGCGATGATAAATGTATCGGGGATGACAATGAGGTTTCCAAATCATCGCGGGGGGAATCGGGTTTGCGGTATATTCGTAAATTCGGAGTGTAAAAACTTGTCCGGTTAATGTTATGTTGAATGGATAGAGGAAGTTTGAATTCGCGGAAAAAGTGGGTTTTTTGAAAAGGTGAATAAATGATGTAATATTTAAGAAAAAGTTTAGTACGAGATGCTGCGGCGACAGAAGAAAGTTTTGAACTGAGTAAAGATGGTTTTTAACGAATGTTTTGAAAAACTACTTATTCTTAATCTCGCATTCTAACAAAAACGTAGTTTGTGAATTATGTCTTAACGATTAGTCAAAAATATCTATATGTGGTTCAGAACATTTTTCATACACGGAGAAAAAAGTATAGGAAAATGTGTTCATATTTATATCCAAATTTTTATTTATAGTCTTCTTTTTTCATGGTTTATTTGAAAACCTAGTAACTCTTTTTTTGCCGTATACAAATTATATCATTTGTTAATAATTTCAAAAATAACAACATGCAAAGAGAAATGAAAAGAAACTATTTCTTCTTACTTCATCTTCGACATGCGATTTTTTCCACCTGGAAAACGCGAAAAATATACATCCAACATTTTTTATTCAATTATAACATATTCCCTGAGAAAAACAATGATTAACTCCATCCCAAGTGAATTTATAATCTCTCAACTACAGACTTTAAAAAACACTAGTTTCAATAACATCGAGTTTCATTTCCCCTTAAATTGTTGGGCGAAATAATGCATCGACGAGAAAATAATCGCGACACCAGAGATCGAATAAATCTTGCGCAATCGTTGAGATAAATCGCGGATTGTGCAAGTTAACAAGCCGATTGACAAAATAGCGCCAGCCGAGAAACAAAGCCGATCAGCGCGCGTTAACACGCGGAGCGGCGCGATTTACGCGAAAGCGAAAGTCACCGGTTCGTTACGGCGTCCGAGATCGGCTCAATCGGTCTTTTGTCGTGCGTACCGTACATATCATTATCGCGGCTACCTTGGCGTCCATAACGATCTGCTTTTCAACGCCTGAGATTCGCGCTATCGGCCGATCCGTTTCGCTTGTTTTCGCGCCGACATAACGAGCGCAATTGTGACGCAGCAAACAATCTTTCGGTGGAATGCACTGTTGCAGCGTTACACAACGCGGGCTCAACTTTTCGAGCCACGCTGTTTTCTGTCACCGCCGAGAGGAACGATAATTTCGCCGATCATATTTTATGCGACTTTTTACGGGCGCTTCAAGGTTGGCTGCCTTGATTGCCGGCTGATAACATTGGACGGGAAAAGAGTCGGTGGAAGTTCGGCTGATTCAGCGTTATTTTATTTAATCTAAATAGAAATTCTGGACAGATTACGTAACTCGGCACTGAGTCAGCTGAATGTTTACTTGTTCTTTCGGGTCGCCTTTTTCCGAGTGATTTCTTATGAGATGTGTATTTACGTTTTATTGAGCATGGAAAAATGTTTGGAGAAACGACAAGCATTTTTGCAGTATCCGTAGTTTGAACGGAGGTAGAGGTATTTCTGCGCAATGCAGAATTTAGTACCCACTTTGCAGTGATGACGGTGTATTTTAAAGGTTCTGGCTGTATGACATGGTATATGATTGTTTAGGGACATAATGGTAAATTGTGCCAGAAATTAATTCCGCAAAAGCTACAGCGGTTTTAGAAACAATTTTAGATTGGTCACTTTTACACTTCGTCGCGATTTAGGCGCTTACAAATTAGACCGAAGAAAATAGACGCGTCAATTTTAGACTGGTTACTTTTCGACACGTAGAAATTAGATCGGAAAAAATAGTCGCAAAAAACAAGTACATCGAGAGAAAAGAATGAGTGACGCACGGAGTATATTATTGTTTACAGCGTTAATCGATCTGGTCAGTTAAACCATTTTTAATAAAAGTTCTCATTTGTATTTTGAGTCTTGATCTCTTCAGTAACATGAGTCACTTTTTTGTCATTTTTATTAATATGAATGCGAACTTAACCCTTCATTACTATGCGTAAGAGGACGTCGCTCACATATTACACATTTTGATGAATAGCCAGATTATGGCTTACATTTCATAGTTCGCATTTTCTGTACCTCCCTGCTCAATCTAGAATATTTTATGATTAATTTTTGTATCATTCCAGGCGTGATGGAATATCTTTCCCTAAAATTTACTATACCTAGAAACATCTCTTGCTAAATTAACATGAATTCCACAATATCAAATTTTGCCAACAATTGTTCATGTTGTATTTACAGGAAAATTGCCAAACGATTTTTCATGTAAAAATAATACACGAAAAAATGCTACTTTGGTTCCATAATTACCAACATGAAAAACATTACAGGAATTTTTAGGTTATTATGACATGATTTCTCTCGTTGTAGGTAATCAAATGTTGAATATTCTAGGTACTTTTGTTAACGAATAACCGTCCAACTATTAAAACTTGTTATTTTTATTTAAATCAACCATTTTCATTACACAACTCTCAGTGTCCTTCTCAAAAAGTTGTTTAAATACACGCACACTATCCAAAAACCTCTCTTTCGTCATCCCAACGTTTTTCTTCCCACAACCCAGTGGTTTCCAAACAACGAACTCCACTTCGCCTCGAGTTTCGAATTCGATGACTCGAAACACGCGGCAGCCCTGAAAATCGTGCGACCAACAAAAAGCTTCAACCGAATGCCAAACGGAACCGCGCATCATTGTCCGCGGCGGCTTTTCCCCCGAGGTTTCTTCTCGTCTCGATTTCACGCGATAAGAAGTTTTTGAGAATGCAGTCGTCGTTAGCGAAGCGAGCACTTTGATTGTCGCAGCGTTTTTTTCGGCTCGAAAATTTCTCGCGGCACGAAGAATGGACTTAATCGTCCGTGAAGTGACGGGGCGTTTTTCCTCGCGTTACGCGGAATCGGTAAAACGATCGATCGCGCCGGCAAAAACGATTGACAATGCAATTTCTTGGATTTCTCATATCGGACCGGTACTTTCCCGGTTCGACTTTCCCTTCGTCCACGCGGCTCGCTTTGGACGATCATTTTTGCTGTGGCGCCTGCGACCGGCTATTTCGCGCCGTCGCGAAAAACAAACAGTCAGCGCGGATCACTTACTCGACACGCGACAAAAACCGCGAAGCGATCCATGTTTGCTTAACCTGCGAGTTTCTGCAATTACGCCGGCAAAGAAGGGAAATAATATTCACGCTTGGTCGGACGCAATCGCGACTCATGTTTAATGGTCGCGTCGATGGGAAATGGGGCTCGCGATAATTGGAAACGAACTATGCCCAGGAAAGTTTGATGCAATCGGCAGAGAATTCTGGGACTCACGGACCTTGATGTTAATAACTTGGAGTTTATCTAAAAACGCGATTTTAATTGTACCGCGGGGATAAGGAGGCAGGGAGACAGTGAAAGTTTCTGCGGGAGAATCTTGAACTTTTATTCGGGATTATCAATTTAGATGCAGTTACAATGTAGCTGGTGATAAGGCGTAATTGCATTCGCGAGAGATTACACGTACGAGTTTTAATTAGAATTGAAAAACGAATGGAGTTTATTGAATTTTTAACAGATGCCATGAAAGAGCCCGAGGGAGATACGATCGTGACATACGTTCGTTACGTGCGAGTAACATTAGTTTGAGGTAAAGCAGTCATTAGATAAAGTATAAGAGAGTGTAGAAATAAGGGAAACAAGAACGAATTTTATTTCGGTTGGAAAAATGGGTGAGATTCGTACGATTATGAGCGCTGGTTGGGAATGATTTGTTGTGTATTTTTTATGAACTTTTGAGAGAAAGTTTAACATTTGAGTTTCACAGAGGTGTCATTCGTTGGAGAATAAATTTTAGACAAGCTTTAAAGTATGCGTATGAATAAAACAAGTCTTTTTTTATTTAAAAATGTCACGTCAGTTTTTGTCGAGCTGGTACGGCACAACTCATCATTTCTTTGTTTGGACACGAGAAGTGATAGATTTGGTAGACATAACAGATTTGAAAAGATAGAACACTGATGAATGAGTCATAACAGCTTATGAGATTATAAAGTTCTACGCGTTGAACATGTTTTACAGACGGGGAAGACATCTTATTAGTACTTAGATAAATGGTATACCGAATGTCAATAGTCTTATAAGCTATTCAGTTATGATGTATTTCCTACGATATATCATTTTCGATAGTGTACTTATATTTTGATACAGCCACTTGCATCAGTTCAAAACATTCAAAAGAATTGTTTGGATCGAAATGTGAACGACTTATATATTAACACTACCATATTTTGAGTACAAGTATTTTATGTGATTTAGGCAATCAGTATTTTTCGAGCTTTGGACTAGTTCATATTACTAACGCATGAAAAATATTTATAATAGAAAGTCTATTTAATCGACAAGACGTGCCTACCCGCAGGAAAACAATGGCTAAATATGTTAAGTTAAATGTCAGATACTGACAATAACTATTTCAGAAATTCCTAACAAATCAGATCGTGTCCGAGATACAACAGATGACCAATGGAAAGTGTTCGCATGAAAATTTAATATTCATACATTTTATGTACAAATATTAAAGTCTTAAGAGAAATATTACGAAATCTTTAGTTAATCTTTTGACTTAGTTAACTTTTATCCTTAGGCCAACGCCAAAGTATTGAATATTAAAATCGGAATATGATGAAAACCCTCATATTGTCTCGACAAGAAAATAGCTGATACTCACAGGCAGAGAAAAATCTTAAAATGTTTTTAGATTTACAGTATATTTTACCTTTTACCATATAAAATAATTATCCAAACATATTGGAAACCATTGAATAATAGACATGTTGCCTTATTAATAATTTAATATTGGGGAGAATATTAAATTATTCTCCCCAAGAATATTTACCAAACCAAGTAATGTTTTTCGAATGCCAAATATGAAAAGTTTTTCGAATATGGTACAATAGATCCTAATTATAAAATGCTATAATATAAAATACTGTAAATCCATTAAATTTTTATAAAACATTTTCCTCAGCTGAAGGTCAACAACTGACTAGATACTCCTAGTCGTAGTATATCTGACTCGGTCCGTTGCTGAATAAATTTGTCCCACAATTAATCACTCCAGGACCAACATCAACCGATTTCCTCTGGAACACCTCTATCTGTCAAGTGGAAATGCAGGCGTATCCGTCGTTCCTGCCATTGACTCGCCGCACGTCGTAATAATGCAATTAAGCCGGCAATCGGCGTGCCATTGTCATGGAAGAAAGTCAATCCCCGATTCCGTGGGACCCGGGTATAAATATTCGCGTTAATTGGCGCGACTCTGAAACCGGAAGCGGCGGCTTCGCGCGTCTCGCTTCCGGAAACCCAACGCGACTTTAAAGAGGGCAACGCACGCTAATTACGTAACCACGCACGCCGTTGCGAGCGCCGATGCCCCGACGTAACGTTACGATCCGGCTGATTATGTCGGCGGGAAATGCGCGCGCAATCGCGGCATCGTCAAATTGTGCCGCTGACAGAGATGCGGCATTTTATTGGTCTGTTGTAAGGCGTCTGCAATTTTGCATGCGAGCTACGGAGTGGCGCACTTAAAGGTAACGAATGCGAAGCGCAATAAAACGGGCGCCGGAGAGTTTGCGAAAAATTGCGTGCGCAGAAATTGGGAAACGAAGTTGTCGGTCCGCAGGCAATTTGCAGAGGAAATATGAAACTTGGCTGGTCTGGTTTGGCTGTAAAATTCAGGTCGGCAGTTCCTCGAAGTGAATTTGTTTTAATCTCGAGATTGTTTGCAAGAAAGAACTTTCTCCAATTTGTATTGATGGGGTTCGCGCTACGGTTGTGGCGCTCAAGTACGTCTTTTTGAACGGACGAGCGAACAATGTGCATTACGGGCGCATTGTAAACAATTTCGCGACATTTGCATGCGCATTTCCACGGGTCGTGTGCAATTTTAAGTACAATGTTGCCAATTGTTTATCTGCGAAAGTCGCGTTTTCAAAGATCAGTCGGGTTGTTTATATAATAACAGAAGCACCGGTCTAATTTATGGAAATTATTACGTATCGGAAAGTTATTCCCGCCACAAAGTATACAATGCAGCTCGCTTCCTCCGCGAATACGGCGAACTTTTAAAATGATAATGATTTACAAAGAGGAAAGTTATCATTATTTCCTATTATTGTTGTTCCACGGTTAGCTTCATTTGCTTAATTCGAGAGGAGGATCAGATAAATCCATTCCCATTCAGCAGCAATTATGTAACCTTTTACAATACGCGATTCAATTATGAAAATGCTCGTGTTACAATTCATAATTTTTAATAGGTGAAAGTGTTCCACAGTCGGACGGTGATTACCGTCAGTTTGCCAAAGAAGTTTCTAGCTGCAATTCGAGCACTCGAACCCCGAGCACTTTCGTTTTTTTCGCGTATTTATATAATTACGTTTATCATAAATTAATTAAACGGCATCGGGTTTCGCGCAGCTCTTTCTTCTCCGCGACATTGTCTCCGTTTAATTACCATTCGCGGCGTCATTTCGATTTTCTAATGCTCGTCGCAATAGCATTTATCTTCGATATTAACGCGATAAGAATCTAGCGACTCGTCAGACACACTCTCGTAAGCCTCGCGTTTTTCGAGCAAATGCACAACGAGCCACTGTGCTTTTCGAATCAATTACGACGAAATAATCGTGCGCCCCTTGAACTTTCGTTCGTGGAAATTGCCCAACGGCCGATCAATTAAAATAATCATCGCATCGAAACTTTTTCCGAACGAACACCGAACTTTGGCAGTAATTTAAAGCTTCGTTATTTTCGTTCACCGGTCTAGAATCTCGGCACCACTGCGTCTAATACCCGACCTTTTAACGGAACCAGACCTAAAGGTTAGAACGCGGACTAACCCCAATGTGTCGATAGACCGAGCCATCACGTTTAAATCATTTCTGTCACGAGGAAATAAAGTTGTTTTATACACTGGCGAAGATGCCTCCGACACACCGAAAAAGACTCTTACGTAACCACTCGTGCAAAGTTCAATCAACGCTCTGGACAACGCTGCTGCAGCGACCTTTCCGCTGATTGTTTATCGTCGAAAACGTGGACTTTTCACTCTACCGAATACCTGTCGAGGAATCCGCATAAGCGAGTGGCGCTGGCAGCGCATTAAAAGTGGCGGAAATTATGTTTGCATGCAAATAATATTTTTGCATTCATTTTTTATCACATTCATAAATGCAAATTTTAACTTTAAAGGCATAAAAATGTTCCTAATCCTCGATTTGATATGGCATCGCTTTTTGTAGCCACATAAAATTCCGCGGAGGTTCTGCTTGGAACACTTGTTTGACGAGCGGGATAATAACAATAATGAAGATATCGCCGGCGAAAAAGGAAAACCGCGCGGAATGTCGCGAGAAGATAAGCCGCAATTAAAATTCGCAGCGCGGGAGCTAATCGCGATTTATCATAGCAATCGAGTGGACGCTCAAGTCGCGCCACCTGAAGCCACTTGGGCTTTGTCCGATCGGCCAATTATCGTTAATTGCAATCTGCAATCGGAGCGCGCGCGACCGTCCGGGCTCGTTTTGCAGAAACACCTTTTGCGCGCAGATAAAGTTCATTACGGGCCAATTTCACGCTACGCGTGTGTTTAACGCACGGACGCCGAAGAAGCGGCCTCTATCGGCTTACTTAAATACTTAAACGCGTAAACACACCAAGATTAAAGGGATTCGGGCGTTTCAGCGTCGCGCGTTTGAAGTCGCTCGCGGCGGCGCTGATTTATGCGCAATGCGATATCAGGCGGTGTATATATAGGTGGCGCTTTATGCCAAAGTCTTGGGGGCGCGTCGCGATAATTCGGGCATCTGGACGGTGGGTCTGCTTTTGATAGCCTGGCGTTTTTGCCGGAGGAGAGTGCGTTATGGGGATCGCTTTGTCCGGTTTTCGCAGAGGGTCGAGAGGTGCCTTTTGCGTCGAAAAATGGCGGCGACGTTTCCAAATCGATCGCGAAACGTATCTCGGCGGTTTCGCCATAAATTATGCAACGGATTAGACAGGCTCGAAAAAACGCGGGGGTTCTCGTTCAAAACGGCCGATTTTCGCAACGTTTAATTGTGCAATGTTATCCCGCGGAAAATCGCGCAAAAATGTCGCGCGGGATAAATTGCCGACTAATTAATTGCGGGGAAACGATAAAATCGGGAGGCGCGTCCGGCGTATGAGCGAGAGGAGGCTTAAGTGGATTAATTTTGAAAGAAAAGAGGCGCATAGTGGCTTATTGGTAAATTAGCGTGGCGGAGAAGCGCAAAAAGAATGCCCGATGAAGTTTGAGTTAAGATATCCGCTGATGCGAACGCTAATGAGTGTTTGCGGTCGTGCCGAGAATCGGCAAGCGTTCCTTGCGAGAAAGTCCCGAGTCTTCTTGCCGGGCGACTGACTTCGACCCGGGATCGCGAAAAAGTCGACTTTTCTCCTGGTTAATCAACCCGAAACAATTGTTCGCGAACGGTAATTATCCATTTTTACGGATCCCAGTCGCATTCGTGGACGGAACAATGGATCGTTAGTGGATTGATTGATCGTTGGTCATAAACGGGTGAGGTCTGCGGAAAAATAAATAACCCCCCGAAATTGCGGGATTTCAGGTTCGACGGTTTTCAGGCACAAGCCTCGTAGCATAAATCTATCGCAATGCAACCAAATTAATTATCGCGAACCCTTCGCTCAGTCCGCGACACACATTGGCTTCGATATCTGACAAAGAAATCTGCAGGTACCGTTCATTAGCGAGCGCAAACCGCGATCGGGAATTTCAAAACAAATTTGATCACCGATCCAGTCGCGTTTCCACCGGCGGATAATAAATTTGCATCCCAATCATATCAGCGCGCGCATAAACAAGCTTGTCCGAAAGTGTAACATTTCTGGCCGATCGGCATTCGCGGGCAGTTCCTGATCGGAATCTGTCTCTCGTTATGTTCGCTTTGCCGCTTAGTCAGTCAAGTTCTAATCAGGATTCATTGTCAGCGGCGATCAAGATAATGCCGATTTCCATTTTTCCCGCGCCGTTTCGATTATATAATCGGCCGAAACGCCGATCGGATAACTAAATCTGCGATCGGTCGCGCTAATTGTGCCGGGTTGCGATAGGTCCGCGTCGATTATGATGCCAAGCGTTGCGCAAGCGGCGCACTATTCAGGTCTCGCCGATTCACCTGTTATCGCGCCGATTGCGAAACCGATTGGACCCGAATCCGACGCGGTTCGACCGCACTTGTGCTAATTGACAAAGCAAACGGCGCGACTCGCTTTTTCCCGATAACGACGTTCAATATTTATAGGCCCGCGGTGTAATCCACCTGCGACTCTTCTCGTTCGAAAACGCGGCTGAATTATTCATGGCGGGCGCGTCGTCCAGTCTGGCATGATAATTCTTCGTTGGCCGCAAATTATCGGGGGCCGCGCGTTCAGGCGCATTCGGGACTGCGGTTATAAATATGCAAATCGCGGGCATCGGAAATTAATTAATAATACGGTCGGCGCGCGAACACGGCGCGGGCTATTTATTTGCGAATGGAAATGCGGGGACAATGAGGCTGCGACGGCCGCCCGAGATTCGGATCATTAACGTCGTGGCGGCGACGGAAAGCGGCCCGTGTAATTCCCCGATGACTGGGTCAGGGCCAAATCCCGGCGCAACTATTCTTTCGGGGATCGCTGTTATAGGTATACATTTGCCGAGCGACCGACCGACGAATGCAGCAGTTTTTAATGCTTTTGGAAGGGTTTTGTCCGGGCGATCGAGTTCGGGGAAATGGAAACCCAGTTTGGGGCTTGGCCTTCGGGGAGATATAGGTCAGATTGTAAAGTAGGTTGGGATTTGGATGTGATATATTATATCGCAGTGTGAAAACTGTATTGTAAGTGAAGTCATATCAGTTACTTAATTATCCTTAGGATTTTTTGCTGGAATATTCAAGCTGATTTTGGTAGAGATTTTGTGTAGGGTCGGATTACTTTTGCAGTCTTTTACAGTCCCCGAGGACGGTAATTAACGTCGAAATTCCCGGCGGAGCAAAAGGACAGTCATTCCCTATTTTCGGCGGATAAGAGAGCCGAAGAAGTTCGTGATTACGGTAATAAAAGGCTGCCGAATCACGTAAGCGGCATCGCACAATTTCATTAGCGTTTTTCTGCGGCTCCGCCGGAGTTGAAACTTAAATTTGGATCGTGACGCGTGTGTGCCGGAGGGTTGAACGCGAGCGGTAGCTCGTTAATGGGACGAAGCACGCCTCGCAGTGGTTTGCTTATTATTCGACAACAATGCGTTCGCTTGTACGACGCTATCGCGCGCGCGGTAGGGGGAAGCCACGTGATGCTTTTGTGGCATGCGAACTCTCGATATACCGTTACTTCATATCAACCGGGGGTATACATTATCCGTCAAAGTCGTTTGTCTGATCCTGCCGTTAACATAATGCCGTAAGTTCGACTGTGTCGAGCGATATGCCATCGGGAAATTCGAGCGTTGTGTTACACGTGATTTTCCTCGACGTTATATGGAAATGCGACAAAGTGACGTTTATTCAAATCGAAATCAGCTTTCCATTGGAGATACAGATTTAGGCACTGCAAATTTGGAGGGATCCTTGAAAAGGGAGTTAGGCGTTGTTGATGGGAAATATGGTTTGAAAAAGTTGGTTTTTATAGCGTTTTTTAACCTGTTTGAAGTGATTGTACATGTAATGAGTAGTTTAAATATTGGTTAAAATTAATGTAATGTAATTATTGAATAATAATGGAATATTAAATGGAATTGTTTAATTATTGGACAGCACGTATAATTGCGGTGATATTTATGAATTAAATCAAATAAACGAATTTCTGACGTTATAATTGTGGTGAAGGTTTTTGTTCTCTTTATTATTGTCCAACATTTTATTATTAGGTACATTGATATAGTCTCTATTCAATATTTATTACACTGGGAGTTTTCACAATAATGTACAAACTATCCATAATTCGTTTTATTACGTGATCTAATTTATCTATAATGGTGATATATAAAATGTCAATATCAAATGTTAACTCTAAAATGAAATAATAACAGCCTAATAAAATTAAGTACGTTAAAATAGAACTGACAAAATATCTCCAGTTTAATTTCCAATAATTACAATAAATTCTACTCAACAATTTTATCATTTCAATTGTATAATTATTTATATCCACCATCGTTCCAGTTCTTATATTTAAATATTTTATATTTAAACCTGTCTTAAAAATTTCGGAAATTATATTACAATTAACAATAATTATTTCGAGCATCCGTGACCATAAATGGTCGCGCGTGATCGCATCTACGATCGTTTCATAATAAAAAGTCGTATTTCTGGTAAAGCACGTGCGCTCGAACGCTACGCCCGAATTTTGGCCCGGTTACGAATTGGCCACGAATATCAAGTGGACTCGGTCGCGTAACTGGGGCGTTTGAAGAAACGTCAAGTGCGCAATGAAGTAACAACTTTTGTCGCTCACGTGTCCTACTTCGAGACATTGACCCTCACAGGGAAAGTGAGTTTTCCAGCGAGCGAGTTTGGCGTTACTCGTGGAATCGCGCGTGACTTTTTGTCCGCTCTGTCGTTTTTCCGTGAGTGTAATGTCGTCCGCGTCGTCCGACTACCGGTAAAGAAAGTGCACTTGCGAAAAACTTGAGCGTGCCGAGAAACGTTCGGGAAAAATCGACAAATTAACGGGCAATTTTCCAGCCGACGTTACGACTCGGACAACTCGAGAACGCTTTTCGGCGGGAAAAAATCGCGCTTACCGTAAGCGAGCGTAATGAGCAATTAATTGGACTGGAAGTGAAAATGGAAAAAATGGTTTATCGCAATTTCACGACGCACGGCGCTCAATAAAGATGTGAGATTGAACTTGTCAGTTGGCGTCTTGTCGAGTCCGCGCGCATCGTTGCGTTGACGTGCCATTGTAAATAACTTTCACTGCGATTCCCGAGTATTTATTTACGTCGGCAGTTTTTATAACCGGCGTTACGGCTCGCGTGATGACATTCATTTTTAGGCTCGTTGATGGGAAATATAATAAGGCGTGGAAGCTGGTTATGTGTCGCGTGTAAATGCACACTTATACACGAAGGAACGCACACCTATTTCCCGGCCATGGCTCTCGCACTAATGTCAGTTCCTTTGAGTACCTTGTTTGATTTGAATAAATCTGTTTAATCGATGCCAATTATGCGTCGGCCATAAAATTGTTCACGATCGTAACGTTCGACATGGAAAATGTTATGTGCCATATAAAGGTGTCAGTGTACATGCATAAAACAAAATTTAGATTTTCCGTCCTGATTTTTCTGTAATTTCTATTATACAGTTGTATATTGTAAAAACGTTTGAAAAAACCTTTGATCTTAAAATGATTTTGTCTCGACAATGATTAACATTCATTAAAATTTAAGAAAAGTTCAAGCTTTATATAAAAAATGTATTTAACCAATGTAAAAAATTGAATGTACAAATTTTGAACATTTTACATTCTTTTGAACAGTTTTAAATATTGCATTTCGTACAGAAAGTTTCCCCATCGCACCTTTTATTTAAAATCGTATGAAACTCCTATTTTAACGAACGCATTGCAACAGAAAATCCAAAAGATAACCGTCGCGGATGTAACGAAAGACGTAACGCAATCGGGAAACGCATCTTTTCCCGCGCGTGAATTTTCCAGTCGCGCGATTAAGAAAAAACTGTCACTTCCGCAAACAGACCTCCGACTTTGCGCGCCCCCTATCGGCGATCGTCGGGCGCGCTTATCTCGCGCAATTTGCACGCGTAACGATGTGCCGCTCGTTTGACGAATTTCTCTTTCACGTGTACGAGTCGTCGCGGTCCAAAAGAAAGTCGCGTCGGGCATTATCGCGCGCGTAATGTCCTTCCACGTTCGCTCTCGACGCGCGGTTTAATCATTCGTCCGAGTCAATTTGCCTTATCGTCGAGAGTCGTTGTCACGTCTGTCGCAGATTGTCGATCTTGTTCAATTAATAAATCCGACGTGCGCGGCGAATTCCGCGGCGATCTAATTGGCGCACATTTGCCCGGTGGATTTGCACCTTGCATCGGTCAATCGCTACAGATCGCGGTCAACTTACGGAACACGACGTGGAAAATTAATTTGAAACGCGCGGCCGTGTCATACGCGCGGCGCAGATCTGTCGCGATTGCGAATAAGCGTTTCCGAGGAAACGCGCGCCGCGGCGAAAGTCCGCGGATTGTAATTATATTGGAATATATTTTAATTGGCTGCTTATTTCGCTCGGGAAATTAAATAGAAATTTTCGCGGGCCGGGAAATCGGCAAATTGGACGCGGCGCTGGAAAATTGTTGGGTGTCAATTTTAATTCGAGTAAAAGTCCGGGAGTTGGATGTGTGGACGGAAAAATGGTTGATTGTTTGGGCGGGAAGAGTTTAATTAATTGGATGGAAACAGGATGGGGCGACACCGATTGAGGATTGGGTTATTGGAATGATGTTGTTTTGCTAAATGAGATTTGCTTTTTTTGTTGTACCTGTTTATTTAGTTTCGCTCTTTGATTTATTGGGTTTACGAATTCTGAGAAATAAAAAAAGAATACCCAACTTTCACAATCGAACACGTGGCTACTTGTTATAGGGTATAGTGATCCTTTGAAGTATTTTACGCAGCTTTTCTGTTTGTTGGGAAATGTTGCTTTCGCAAATTTGAAAGCAATCGATATTAGTCTGATGGCACTCAGTTAATTTAGAGACGAAGGTATAATCTTGTTATAAACTATGCCAGTTAACTAATTGAAAGGTATTTTGCTAATTTCTACTATAATGATATATTATTAATTAATTGAAATGTATTTTGCTAATTTCTACTATAACTCACAGAGTCGTAATTAATATTTCAATTTAAAACATTGATGATTAAAATGTTTATTCATTTGGGTTTGTCAAAAGAGTGAATGGGAGCTATTAGCGCACATCAACTCACAGTATGGGGTGAGTGGTAATGTTATTAACATTGCTGGTCCCCCTGCTTGGCTTGTCTGCATACGCCAGTGATAGATATCTTTATAGTACAAAGGGGTTCTTTCTATAGAGAAAAACCTTTCAAGAGCACAATTTTGTAACAACTGACTGTATTTCTCATACGCTAAAATCACATGTTAATATTAAAGTTTAAATAAATAAGTAAATTAATTATTTTAACATCATATGTTGTAATAACATTACGACTCAAAAATGCATGAAACGATATTTTAAATTACACTATCTCAAAAATAAACCGAAAATACTTAATATTTCAACATTGAAATACCTCATTTTATCAAGCATTTTTTCTACCATCAATTTCTACCGAATAAATAAATTCCTCCAAACCCGTTAAATTACCTAGACGATTGTTTCAAGAGACGACGTTCGTGATCGCATATTCGTGATCCAAGTTCATTTGCGTTATTGTTTTCGTTTGCCACAAGCCTCGGCGGATCAAGTGAGCGTAAAGTAATATGATTTAGCGGTCGCGAAGATGAAGCTGCATAAATGTCAGGGAAAAAATAAAGCCGCGAATAAAAAATTCCTCTCGTGTTTTCCAGACACATGCACTTCCTCGCTCCCGTCTATCCCCTTTCAGCGCTATAAAAATTCAAAATTAATCCAGCAAAATCCGCCAGAGTTCAACCACCCCTATACAGCTCTTCTCGAAATCCGCTTTTCAGATTCCGAATCCACTCCTCGCAGCCGGATTGCGACTATTTATTCTCTTCCGGTCAGATTTCGGAAATTCGTTTACAGTTTCCAAAGCCCCGCGGACTGTTCCGTTGTTTCCGTCGCTGATTAATCGGTATCAAGAACACGACTCACGATTTCCCTCCGTTCGACGCACCCTCGTCTCCCAGCCTCATTTGTTTCAGTTACGTGCGCGCCGCTAGGGTTGTCGCTTTGGATTGTGTCAGACGAATTCCTGCAAGGTCCACCACCCAAGGTCGTTTGCGTCGCGTCACGTCACATGTGTTTACCATGTTATTTTTTATGCCCCCGAAATTAACGACGACAAAAGGCCCCGCGGTTTGCTTTATCTCTGCGACATTTCTTCTGGAACGACCATTTTTCGTCCAGTGACTTCCCATGCAGGAATGCGAGAAAAGTGGACTACTTAATCTAATCCCCGGGACCCACGAATGATCAATAGGCTCATAACTGCAAAGAGAAATCATCCCTTCCAGCCATTGCCCAAAACGACTAGCAAAGTCCAGCAAATTCATCCCTAAAATAAACGCCCCATTGATTTAACAAGTCCTATCTATCTTCCGCGAAATTATCCCCCAAATTTAATCTCTTAATCGCCGCGTCCCCGTCGAAATGAAAATTTCCACTTAATCGGTCTCGAGTCGGCGAAATTTCGGCAGCCAATCGGTTGGCGCCGCCTACCTGCCTCGGACCCGTAATCGCCTCTTTTCTTTTGCAAAACCTTAACGCCACCGAAAACGAAGAGCCGGCTTTAAGCCACTCGTGCAAACCCTCGGCGGACTTAGCGAGCGTTTTAAATTATAACGTAGCGCCGCTACCGTGCAGTTCGGCCGAGGTGCCACTCCGCTTATAGTAATTTAACGGCCACTTACTTATGCCCCTCGAGTACCTGACAACAACGCTCCCGGGCTATGCCCGGGATTAGCCGGGAAACCGGCGAAACTTTCGCGATGTTCATTTCTGACGCGTAATTACACTCTCCGAGCGGACCGCAATTAACTCCAGATTTCCGGTCAAGATTCGGCCGGTTATCTGATGGAAATGGGTTCCGTTTATGAGCTATATTCCCCGGCAGGATCGACACGCGATTCGTAAAAAAAAGGACACTTGACGTGTCCGCGACAAAGCCGCGCTGAAACCCGATTTTCCCCGTCGGTAAGCAACTTACAGTCGGACGATCGATGATGAGGACTGAAAAGCCTTTGTCTCTACGCAGTGAGTGTTAAATCGCTGCACATTGTTGTGGAGAGACTGACGCAGACGACCTCCTCCCCCCCTCCCCACCACCCCGGAAAAACGTCGCGAAAAAAAAGCGTCTAGACCAGTTTGCGACACGAAAAAAGAGCGGTCGCTTAATACAATCCCTCACGGGGATTTGTTTTACATAATGCCTTCGACTTTTTGCCTGCCACCGGCCGCACGCTCGCTGCCTCGGAAAATGGCTCGCGATCGTGCCGTTTGCTTGATTAAGTGCGCTTCTTTGGCCATTTCGCCGGCCGAAAAAGTGAAACCGCGACGGATGTCGGCCGCGGTACAGTTTCCGGCTGGTCGAGCAAATTGCAGACCTGCTAATTTCGTGTCTTGGTGTACACAAATCTTGGAGGAATTATTATTCAATCGGAAGATTAATGGCAGATGACGGGAAAGAATCGGAGAGACTCGAGGTGCATTTAGGATTTGAGATCCCGAGTGGAAAAACAATGAAAGAGATTTTTTGTCGTCGGGTTTTGATCGAAATTTGATTCTAGAACTATTTAAAGCTGATGAAAACATATTTCATTTAGATAATGTTTAGATTATTTGTCCATTAGGGATACAGCTCGAGGAATCGACTTATTGAAATATTCAAACTCGATTGGTGCTGTCGATTCAAATGATTGTGATTCGAACACAAATCGATTCAAACTCGATTTCTGCAAACTCGAAAGGTGTCATTTAATTTGAAGAAATACTTAAAGCAATGTTTTATATCTGTTTTATTGCAGGCATTGCTTTTTTATATCATATTGTAGTACGACTGCAAGTTTCATTTGAAATGAGAAAATTCAGAAACCTAAGATGTTACCATGTTTTCCTTACAAATCACAGCAATTAAATGACGTCAGTAGCAGGAGCAAAAGATGCAATTAAATTAAGTTTAATTAAAGAAAACGCTTAATTGCGCTCGAATCATAGCCCGCGCGAGTGCGATGTTTCCTATCCAAACGCTTTTACTTAATGAGCCCATTAATTATATGCCGAACAATTAATTACGCGGCTAAAAAGTTTTGAGTTGGCGCGCAGTTTAGACGGTTTCTGTTATTGCTATTTATAGTCTAGTTAGAGCGATTTAGTAATCCCAAGTACACGTTATAATTGATATTACTCGGGATATCGCGGCGCGTTGTGAAATTGAGAAAGCGCCTGTTTGGTCGCCTGCTTGATTCATTTGTTCATCCCGCGGGCTCTAATATCGGTGTTAAATTTAATTAGCTCCATTCGTAATTGAGCATTAAATTGCTCCGACCGATTCAATTAACCCGCGCTGCAATAATTTCGGTCGTCCTTACAGCGTAAAAACGAGTCAACCCGAAGCCGCTTTTTTCGCCGGCGCGCTAATTCACCGCCACTTTTTCCGCGTGTTAATCAGTTCCAAGCCTTTCCGAAGTTAATTAAATCATGTCAAAACAAACCCACATTCGTTTTGACTAATTAAAATAGTTCATATCACCAATAAGTCTCGCCGAAAAGCTCCCACATCCCCGTGATTTACGACTTTTCACGGTGCCATTATCCTCGTCCTGACTTCGACTGAGCAAATTCTGGTGACGTCGAATTCCGCAAGGTGTATCCGTGTCGTCGACGTAAACTTTTCGGGCAATTTTCAACAAAGGGGCGTGAAACAATTGGCCGCATTGTGACGAACCGTCCAGGACTGTCGGACAAAGTCACGTCGACCATGCGATACCGCCGATAATTGTTTGTCTTGTTTGCCGGCCGTTTATGGACGGGTCTGCCGGTAAACTTGCGCTGCCTTTTCAAAATAAACGGCCGGCACTTTGTGCCGGAGTTTTGCCGTAAAATTTGGACCGTTGCCTAATGTATGGCGCAAAGCTATTTGCGCGCGGCCGTGTTTCGCAAGTGTCGGGGAACAGGCGTAGCGAAATGTTTGAAAAGTCGGATTAATTGAAAACTAAGTGAAAGGTCTCGTTTCAAAACGCACGTTATAGTTCGGTACGTTTTTGTTGCGTCCGAACTCGGTTACGAAAAACTGGAGCGAGCGAAATTTCGACGGACGGGATTCCCGCGCGATACCGAATAATTTTCCATCAGCAGACTAATGAGACACTAATGAATCCCCGGCGAATTGTCAGACTCACTCGCTAATGCTCGATAAATTTCCTAACGTCGTTTCGGCGGGTTGGGAGTTTGGTGGTCGGAGGGGTGGGATTCCTAGGGTTGTGGTGGTAGGACGATTTTTATTGATGAGGTGGAAACGGCGGAAGTCGGGAAATCTAAGGCGGGCGCAAAAAGCGATGACGTGATAGAAAGTTTCGGCTTCGGAGAGTCTTTGTTTGGATGCACGATCGCCCGGTTCAGACCAGTAGCGTCGATTTTCAAACTTTTTCATTACGGTTATTCAGGAGGAAAGTACATAGAGGTCTTATCTGCCGTCATAGGTGGAATAATAATTTAGCGTAATAACTGAGTCGGGACCTGGAGAATCCACGAAAGTGTAAAAATGACGACAAAGTTGCCGGCGCCGATGCCGTGGACGGAATTTTAAATGGAATGCTTAAAAGCGGAACCGTTTTGCACCTGCGAGAGAATTTTTCGAGAGAAAACTGAAAGGTAAAGATGAAGAGTGTATTCCGCTTGAAGTGATAGTGTGGATGAATAATTGATAAACGAATTAAACAACGGAATACATGAATAAATTTATGACGATTCTTTCTTATCAGGAATGCGCAACGCGCGAAAACCGTTTGCGAATTAGACTCCACTTTTAAGTGGGAGAGTAAACAAATTCACCGCAGTTCGCGTACGATGGCATCCGTCAAAATGTCTTAAATATTGACTGAACCGGTAATATTTCTCGAACCGGCATTGTCCTTTATTCAGCACAAAAGTTGACGTCTTTGTCCGCTTTAGTATTTGCATTTGTATTCTCCGCGCGTATAAAAAATGTTTGTCATAATGCAAATATTTCAAGCGTGGCCCGTTACAGCTAAAGCGAATGCAAGGTACACCGACTGTGAATAAAACACATTTTTCATTCGCATCTAGGTGCACCTCCAATTTGCATTTGTCAACGTTCACTGCATTGTTCCTCTAAAAATGCAATTACATCACTAAGAGCTTAAAACAACAGCCAGAGTAATTCCGTAAATAAAATAATTCTTTCTCTGCTGGACATGTATCCTGTACAGACTGTTGCCTCGGAAATTTTTAATTAGAAGTAATAGTAATTACATGAAGTGTCATAATTTGAAACAGAAATCTGATGTTTCAAATAACTGTGTTAAATATTTAAGGACAACTTTCGTCTAAAATGTTGTCAGTAAATATATTTTGTTTTATTTAACTACAAAATAAAAATAAGAGATACCCAGGCTGAGAAGAAAAAACGAATTCGTCGAACTCGTGAAATTCGTTCATTCGACGATTCGGCATAAACATGACCTCTCTTTTTCTCTGCTGGAAGGTTAAATTCACAATTTTAGGGACGTAAATATAGGCTAGCATAATAAGGATGAAAAGATATTCTTGGTAGTATTGTTCTTTTGTACAGATTAATACATTTACATTTTCTCTCACCATCACTTGTGATGGTATGAGTGTTGATATGATAGTGAGTTGGTGGCGAACTTCTCATGTACATTCTCTGTAATGTATTATTAGAGACATATATAGAGAATGTATGGGTCATTCCATGTCAAATCACTCAGTCAAAAACTTTTGGGTCTCTGATGTGGCTGAAACTTGGTGAATAGCTTCCTTGTAACGTAAAAAAAGATTTTCAGGCCCAAAGAGTCCTTGAGTGTTTCGTTTATAATCTAAAAATACCACGTTTAGCGATTTTATAGCGCTTTGCTACTTATTTAGATATTTTGACATAAAATATCAATGGAAAACATCATTTTTCATCAGAGGGGACTTGCATTCAAAATTATAATATTTTAAACTGTCAAATTTTTCATTCATGGGTGTCTATTAATACGAGAACTCAATGTTCAACATTGAGAAAACCATTCTCTATTGAGAACGTGTGGGCTATGATATTGTATTATAACCAATCAGATGACTGGATACATTTGTATCAACTAACCAATGATAGAATACGCCAAACTGGTGCATCTCCCAGCGCCAAAAAATCGATCTGCAGAATTTGTAAGTTATAAGTGACAACAGTAACTCGACGTCAATATGTGTCCTTTCTCTCTCTTTTCTTTATTAATTAACTCAAATTCGTTTAAATTAAAACCCAATTCTTTGTTTCCCCTAACACCTTCGAGCGCAGATGGCGCAGCGGTCGTACTAAACTGAAAGGGGTTGGCAAATTAATACGATTCATATCATGAAATATCTGCCTGTTACTTTCTACCTGTCAATCTTCTTAAATAAGTAATGCTGATCTAATAAATTTTATTGACAACGGAGCTGTCACTTCTCTCTCTCCCTTGAACCCCCGTAGCCCTCATCTTCCCTTCCTAAAATCCCAGTCCATTCACTCTTCCTTGCACGAGAAAAAAATGCTCCTGAGGATTACTTTCAATCCAACTACAATGTTGAATCTTACAATGTTGAATCAACATTCATGTCCACGGCGTTCAAACCTCACTCAGACAGTATTCACTCCAAAACTAACGTTATGAAAACATTCGATTTCACGTCACTCTCCCCGATACCCACCCACATCCACCATCGAAATTCGCTTCTTCAATCCTCCCACCCCCAATCCCTCCACCCAAAACCCTCCACCCTCTGCTCCTCCCGGTCAGCTCCTCCACCTGATCTGACCCCCGAAACCCCTCGAACATCTTTCATTATTCCCAAAGCCGGCTTGCGTTTCGAACAAAGGTTACGCGCGTCACGCCGGCAATCAGACACGGGAAAATGTGTTATCGTGCCACGGTACCCTGCGTCTTGGCGTCTCCCCTCCCGGCTCGTTGCGCTTTCCTCGATCGAAGACGCTCTTGGTTCCGAAACGGAAAGGAAGGGGGCACTTGGGCCGCGCCGTTCAGGTTAGGTTAGGTTGGCCCGACTGCGGCTGCGGCGCTGCGCCCGATTGTGCCGGCTCCGACTCAGTCGCCTCGCACTCGCCGGAGCGTTCGCACAGCCACGGCGGTCGCGCGCCAGTTTGTTTACGTCGCAGCCGATTCGGCGGCCGTGTCGGTCCGCACGTGTGATTGGCGCGGGAAGATGGGCAGACGCGCCGCGCCCGTCAGAGTCCGCGGTTCGAGCGCGGACCACCGGGTTTCGGGTCGCGCGGCAGCGCCGGTTCGCGCGCTTCACCGGGCCGGTTCAGTGCAATAAATTCGCTGGTTTGCGATTGTGTTGTGAAGCCGCAGTCCGGGCTTAAATGGTCTTCGAGAACCTCGACATGAGGAACCCAGGGTTCCTGCTGGAGCACGCGAGGCATGGATACATACAGCACATAAGGTGGGATTCCGCGGTTGACAAGGGTCGAGGAGTCGGTCCCTCCTGAGGGATAAATCCTGGTGGAATGTTGGGGAGTGGATGCTGGCCTGGGAGAGGAGTGGGAAAGAGTGGCGTGGGTGTGGGGTGGAGTTTGGTGTGGTTGCTGGTCTGTTGCTGTTGTTTTGTCTGGTGCAACAGACTGGAATGCTGTTAGAGAAGATACGAAAGAGACTTTGAATGAGATGACCGAGAAGAAGAGGAGGAATGTGTTGGTTCCAAAAGGAGACACAGAAGACAGTTCTGTTTACAGCAAAATGTCGGAAAATAGTAATGAACGACCGGCTTGCTAAGAATGCACTTATAGGCCAGTGTCACACTTTTTCCATCCTTTACATAGCACAAACAGATGCGCTGACTTTTATCTTACATCTTGGTTTTCGAGCTATGACTTCAGTCTATACCAGTTTCTCTTCCTCAGTGGGCTGCACCAGGACGTTGGAACGCCTAAATGTTTTGTTAGGCAAGATGCGACCTCAGGTTTCAAGATGCCACACTTATTGACCAGTGTCGTACCTTTTCCATCCTTGTTTATATAGCACATAAACAGATGCGTTGACCTTTATCTTACCTCGATTTTCGAGCTGTGACTTCAGTCTATACCAGCCTCTCTTCCTCACTGGGCTGCACCAGGAGTGTTTTGTTTGGGCAAGACGCGACTTCGGGTCTGCAAGGCAAACGCAGACGAGTCGGTAATTACTCGGTCACTGCGTCGTGTTTATTGTGACGGGCGTCGATGGATCGTGTGCAATTAATTTCGGCACGGTCCATCGACGCAGCACAAAACGCGGTTATCTCCAGCCAAGCGCACTTCTTGCGCGGAAGAGTGATAAGTCGGGGCCTTATCGTCGCAGACGACCAGTCGCGCGAAAATAATCCGATTGCTGCCGTGTTTGTCCAATTTCGCAGGCAAACAGCTGGGTAATGAACTCGTTGACGGATTCGGATTTGCATTCTTGATGCGCGTCAACCGAAGACGCAAAAATTGATCTGAATGGAGGGTCGATTTTGGCCGAGAACGGCGCTGCGTGTTCGAAGGAAAATTGGCTTCGCGGGAAATGTGTATTATCTCGGGAGGCACGCACACGAACGATCGGGCGATAGCATGGTGTGTATGTGCGCACATAAATTGTACGCGGGTACAAAGTTACGCGCTTGTCGGGTCCCGAATCTTAATGATAATACACGCTGCGGGCATCGGGACTGCCGTCAGTCCCACACTACTTATACCTGGCCGGACTGGAACCAGCCTTTTAAAAGGTGAGCATGTAACTAACATGCTAAAAGACCGGCCCGCCAGTGGTTCTCAGTCCGAAGCTGCGGGAGAGGTCGGCTGTTTGGGGTGAGAAGCGGCGAGACGGGTTTGGAAACACGCGGGAGAGTTTTGGGGAATTGAGGGATTCGGCTTGAGGAGCGGTAAAAATACGAAAAGTGCTACGGAGAAATATGTTTTTGCGGACAAAATAGCCGGGGAGTGGATGTGAAAAATGAGACTGTTGTTGTCATTGTGTATCTAAGGCCAAGAGTTCGATTGGTGAAAGATATTTAAGGTGGGACAGGTGAAGTGTCTGTAAATTATCGTGGAAGGAAAATATCAATACATATTTAAATGAGATGTTATTTTATTTACGTTTGAATAAATGCGAAGGCACTTGGTTGAGTGTGTGTTTTTATTTTATATTTGTTCAGAAATAAACAAAGTCGAGAAGTGTTGACGATAAAAGCAGTGGGTAAACGTGTATGGTGACTTCCCAGAAGACGTTTAGACGATTGTTGGTGTTTTTTTGGAGTAAATGTTTCTTCTGAAACACTTATACTGATTTTTCTTCAGGAATGTCGTGTATAAAAACAGCTGTTTTTACGGGGGCCAAGTATGTGATTATTGTGTATTTGAGTATTTTATTTGCTATTTCATATAATGTAGGTGAAGTGGTGAAGTCTTTAAAATCATTAAACAAATGTATGTAAAATGTTTTAAGAAATCTACTTGGTCACTTTAAAACTTTTGCTGCAAGTTGGAATTGCTTTAAAAAACAATACAAGTCTTGATGACGCACCGAGAAAATATTCAGATCGTATTTATTATACATGCAAAGAGCCTTAAAGTATAATTGTTAAGTCACAATTAGAAAGAATGTTAAAGAAAGTTTTTCCGAAAGAATTAATGTATGCTTCAGTCACTAAAACTGAAACAAGGCATTAAATTTAATGTGTATTTGGTGGAGAGATTACCGGCAAAATATTTAGGTTAACTTGCATGAAATAATTAGCTGAAAGGAAGACAAACTTAAAATTCAACACCATTACCATAATCTAAGCGACATTTTAATCTTATATTACGATTACTTTGCTGTTTTCGCTCGTAATATGAGTTTGTATTATGCAGATGACTTGTATAGAGTTACAACTAAAATTCATTTCAACCATCTCATTAAGAATCCATAAAAATTCAAACATCAACATAAAAAAGAAAAAACGAAACTGCCGTTATCACACACCGTCAGTATCAGCATAAACAGAAGGTAATATTTTGACAAGATTACTCAAAGAAGGGAATATGCCAGAGATAAGAAAGATCATACCACATAACATGTTCGTTGCAATGTTGCTGCAAAGATAATTTCCAAGTTTAGTTAACTTTAAGTTATCCAGACAATTGAATTATGCCATGCATTTATGCAGATACAATGAAATTTCGTGTCATTCCGGTGCCTACATATGTTTAGAATAAAATATCAGAGAATGTCATAGGCTACATGTTTTCCATTTAAATTACCATGACCGTTCTCTCAGAGTGACTTGAAATAGATGCATTTCTTCTGTAAAATGAATATTCCGTGTTGATTACGTATAGAATAACTTAAAGTAAGTTCACCGATTAGTTAACCATTTTATTAACGTTAATTAAGTGTGCACAGCCATTTTTCGCTTTATCAAACACGTATACATTATTTATAAAACCCCGCAAATGTCTCGTGCAAATAGCAGCCAAAGGATCAAATTGCAATGTATTCCAATTGCATCGTAACCCGACATTTGTCTTAATTGAGTATGCAGCATTTTCACGCCTAAATTATACTCTGTTTGTGTTTGTTATTAACATGTACGCCACACTGAAATAACACAAAACTGTGAGACTGATTTCAATATGCTGATTCAACGCAAAGATTTGCTAACTTTACAAAACCCAATGCTGATTTAACATAACTGTTGTAAACTCCACATATACATGTCAATGCCCAGTGCAAAAGCATATTTACCACCGACCGTTTTTTCCCCGTCACAATATTAGCTTCGCAGTTAGCCTGAATTTTCATCTCTCAAATACTCCCTCTCAAACATCAACACTGAAAAATGTCAAAAAACCCCAACATCAGCTGTTTCCAAACACCATACCATACCAAACACATTTCCCTTCCAAAGGCTCGAGTATTTACCTAAACTTCCTCCCCCAAAGGCAAACCAACCCCCTTATCGCTCCAATTCCCCATTTCTTCAGCCCAAGAAACACGACACAAACGATGACACCGTACATTTATTCCGTGCTGTCACCCAAAACAACAAGTTGCCCCATAATCCCCGCAAAGCCTCCGTTCCCAGGATCCGCTCGGATTAGCTGCTCTAAGTACCCGAATTCCGGCGCGCCGGGTCGTAGAACTTTGGGCCCCGGGCCGATGCGTAAACACGCGCGTTGCGTCACCGCAATTGGGCCGCAATCGCAGTTGCGCAAGCGGCCGCCGGTGGCGCCACTTTTCGCGCTATCGGAGGACCGCTTGGCGCGACTTACGTAACGCGGCGCGCAGCGTGTCTACTGGGTCAAGATCTCGATAAACCGCTGCGCCTCTCGCTTTCGTTTTTCGCGCCGAATCGGCTTTGTTTGCTCGCGGCGAGATAACCGCCGATAGTAGCGGACGCAGCGCCCTCTGGCGCGCGGCGTTTCGTGCAGCTTGCGACACGTGCTGGCACGGAGATGAGCGCGCGGGGGGCCGGCTCGGTGAACAAAGACGCACGCAGACAAAGCGGACCAAAGGACAGACGAAAAGCGGCGCTCGCGTCTGCGCCGCCGGGCGCGGCGTTGCCGAATCTCGCGTCATCCCTGATTCGCACGTGAGTGCGCTGGCGCATGCGAATCACTCACACGCCGGCGCTAGAGTGTGTGTAGATACCGAACTAACGGTTCCGCTGATCGAAATCGAACATAGCGAACGGCCTAGGATGCTCGGCAGGCTGCGATCAGCATTCCGACGCAATTGGGGAATAAATTTCGCCGCTGAAGGTTCAATGGATTTTTGTTTTCTCGGGCGGAGAAGGGAATGGGTAGATAGAGTTGATAGTGCGAATAGCGCGGTATGAATTGGGGCTGGTGGTTTCGAGGGAAAAGGATCTCGGTTTTGTTTTTTTCGTCGCAGCTTTCTTTCGGCTGTCTTTGTGTTGACGCTCGATCGGGAACAATGGGGAAGTTGAATGATTTCGAAACCCGAGGCGCGCGTCTTTGTTTTTATTTCTAAACGCACGATGAGTCATTCATCTCCGCGCGCCGGGTATTTTTAGAGATTCCTTCCGAATCAATATGGCGACGCGCGTCAGCTGACGCAAATGGTGTCTCGTTGTCGCGTATCTGCCCTACGTCGGAGCGCCAATTACCTTTTTGCCGGCGTCGCGTTTTGTTTCGCAAAAACCGGTATTCCGGCAAAAACGCGACGCGTCCTGAAGATCCAGCGACAGGACGACCCTTCGTCCAGTCACCGCGACTTATCGAACGTAATTGAATCGGAGGCGGCGGGAATTAGCGTGCGCGCTGTAAATTTTCGGCGGAAACGACCGCGACCCCCGCAGGAATTCGCCGCCGGGGTAACGGTGCGCCGAGGAGCCGCGCGACGCTAATGGAAAACCGTAATTATCGAAATTCGACGGCTGATTAATGACACGCGCGCCTTTCCTGGTGCGCGGCGCTATCAATTAATATTTCGCAAGAGAACGAGGGATCAAGAGCCAAATGCCACGTTGCAATCGCTCCGGGTACCAATTAATGGATTCCAAAACACTTTTTTGAATGACGATCGACTCGAAAGGACCTTTTCGCAAGTGTTCGCGAAGGACTGGCGCGTAGATGGGTGTGTGGAGAAGGGTTAGAGGAAAATGTGAGATGAATGGGTTTGTTGCATTTTTTCTTCGAAAGATAGGAATGTGGGGATAGATGCAGAGTGAAAAGTTTGTTTTACAATTCACTACCTGCGAAAATTCATGTGAAGAA